>PITA01016480.1:0-46485 GCA_004023965.1 Spilogale gracilis
CATCGGCCACAGCAACTTCTTTCAAGACACGTCTCCAAAGGCAAAGGAGACAAAAGCGAAAATGAACTTCTGGGACTTCATCAAAATAAAAAGCTTCTGTACAGCAAAGGAAACAATCAACAAAACAAAGAGGCAACCCACAGAATGGGAGAAGATATTTGCAAATGACACTACAGACAAAGGGCTGATATCCAAGATCAATAAAGAACTACTCAAACTCAACACCCAAAAAGAAGATGAACACATCAAAAAATGGGCAAGAGACATGAAGAGGCACTTCTCCTTAGAAGATATACAAACGGCTAACAGACACATGAAAAAATGTTCAGCATCACTAGCTATCAGGGAAATTCAAATCAAAACCACACTGAGATACCACCTTACACCAGTCAGAATGGCCAAAATTAACAACACAGGAAACAACAAGTGTTGGAGAGTCTGCGGAGAAAGGTGAACCCTCTTACACTGTTGGTGGGAATGTAAACTGGTGCAGCCGCTTTGGAAAACAGTGTGGAGATTCCTTAAAAAATTAAAGATAGAGCTACTCTATGACCCTGCAATTGCACTACTGGGCATTTACCCCAAAGATACGGATGTAGTGAAAAGAAGGGCCATATGCACCGCAATGTTCATCGCAGCAATGGCCACAATTGCCAAACTGTGGAAAGAGCCAAGGTGCCTATCAACAGATGAATGGATAAAGAAGATGTGGTACATATATACAATGGAATACTATGCCTTCATCAGAAAGGACGAATATCCAAGTTTTGTAGCAACATGGACTGGACTGGAAGAGATTATGCTGGGTGAAATAAGCCAAGAAGAGAAAGTCAAGTATCGCATGGTTTACTTACTTGCGGTGCATGAGGGGTAAACTGGAGGACAGTGGGAGAAGGAAAGTAAGTGGGAACTAGGGTAATCTAGGGAGGGAAACGAAACAACAGCGACTTTGGACACAAACAAACTGAGGGACTTGGAGGGAGGGGGGTGGAGGGATGGGAGAGCCTGGTGGTGGGTACTGGGGACACCTAAAGCGTGGAGCACTGGGTGTGGGGAATGGGGAATGAATCTTGGAACACTGGAAAAAAAAATTAGTAACAATAAAAAAAAAAAAGAAAAGAAAAGTCCAGTTAGCGGCACCTGGGTGGCTCAGTTGGTTAAGCAACTGCCTTCAGCTCAGGTCATGATCCTGGAGACCCGAGATCGAGCCCCACATCGGGCTCCCTGCTGGGCAGGGGGCCTGCTCTCCCTCTCTCACTCCCTCTGCTTGTGTTCCCCCTCTCACTGTATTCCTCTCTGTCAAATAAATAAATATAAAAATCTTTAAAAAAAAAAAAAAAAGAAAAGTCCAGTTAGTTTGATACTTGATAGCCAAGCATAATTATATGTCTATCAAAGGACATGCTAATATGCTTGTTTAGTCATGGAAATTTATCTAAAAAACAAAGATACGTAGGTGGTACAGGATCAAAGATGGGTACTTTTTTAAATGTCAAAGAATTTTTGGTAATTAAGTCCTTCCCAAATTACTGAAAAGATATGCTCTTCCTTCATGTTTGTTTAAAAATTTAGCTTGAGAATGGGAGAATAAATTGCCATTGTATATATTATTCATCATTTAAAAGAATACATATTTTCAGTGTTGCTGATTCAGGATTCAGTCAAAGAAGACTAAGAATAGGAATAAAGAGAAACTACTTGGGAGAATCTTTAGCCTTTGGTTAGTTAATTTTCCATCAAATTAGTTTTTCTTTTTCTTTTTTTTCAGAAAAAGGAAAGAAAAATATTGACATGTTCTTTACTCTAATGAAAGAGGGCAAAGAATAAAGCAAAAGTTTTTTTCTCAAGAGAATTATAAAAAATAGTAAATCACTTCTATGTACTAATGAAATTTAATATTGCCAAATATTTAGATTTTAAGAGAAACTGGAAATCTAGATTTTTCAATAAAATTTTTATATTTTTGCGGCGCCTGGGTGGCTCAGTTGGTTAGGCGACTGCCTTCGGCTCAGGTCATGATCCTGGAGACCCAGGATCCAGCCCCACATCCGGCTCCCTGCTCGGCCGGAAGCCTGCTTCTCCCTTCTTACTCCCCCTGCTTGTGTTCCCTCTGGCTGTGTTTCTGTCTGTGAAATAAATAAAATCTTTAAAAAAATTTTTTTTTAATTTTTTAATGTTGGCACCTACTTTGAAATGTAAAGAAATACTGTGCCAAATACTAAACCAAATCAAGCATGTCTACAATTTGAATAAGTTCCATAGTGGCCAGTTTATGATGGTTGATTTTGTCATATGTTATACAAACTGTATCTGTAGCTAGTAGAATAGTTAATACTCATAACAATGATAGTCATTACAAGAAAGTCTCATGTTCAGAATACTATAGTGGAACTCTTAAAAGATTTCCAAAGATAGTGAAGAGCATTAATGGTTAATAGTAACAGCTAATATTTTCTGATTATCTACCTGTGCCAGTTACTATTCCAACTGAACACATTTAAGCCTCAAACTCCCTGTGAGATGAGTGCTATTTATCTCCAGTTTATAGATAAAGGCACGGGGGAGAAGGAGGAGTAAAGTAGTATGTTCAAGAACCCAGAGCTACGGAGAGGCAGGGCTGTAGTCTAGATCCAGGAGTCTGACTCCAAGCCTGTTATGCTGCTTAACTTCTGTACTTTTTTCTTTTAATTATTTAGAAAGTTTGATGCTTCTGATAACATTTCCTTATATGATAAAGCTAGACAATGTCATATCTAGATAGTATTTAATATATTTTTAAATGTAATATTTTTAAATTCAATTTTGCTGTAAGAAAATAATCACATCAAGATTCAGAAACAGAGATGTGGGGGGAAAACCCATTAGATTCTGGACTTAAAATTTTAAATTATTTATTGAGAAATCTATGTTACACATTTAAAAATAATGATGAAACTATTTCTAGCTTTGTTATTGTACTGATTTGATATTGCTGCTATAACAAATTGCCACAAACTTAGTGTTGTTACATTCATTATCCTATAGTTCTGGACATCAGAGATCGAAAATGGATTTCCAGTAAAGGTGTTAGCAGAGTTGTGTGTTTTTTTTCCTTTCTTTTTTTTTTTTTTTTAAGATTTTATTTATTTATTTGACAGAGAGGGACAGCGAGAGAGGGCACACAAGCAGGGGGAGTGGGAGAGGGAGAAGCAGGCTTCCCGCCAAGCAGGAAGCCCGATGCGGGTCTCAGTCCCAGGACCTTGGGACCACAACCTTAGCCAAAGGCAGAGGCCCAACAACTGAGCCACCCAGGTGTCCCATCTACCTGCATTTTTTTTTTTTAAAGATTTTATTTATTTGACAGAGAGAAACACAGCCAGAGAGGGAATACAAGCAAGGGGAGCGAGAGAGGGAGAAGCAGGCTTCCCGCCAAGCAGGGAGCCCGATGTGGGACTTGATCCCGGGTCTTTGGGATCATGACCTGAGCCGAAGGCAGTTCCTCAATCAACTGAGCCACCCAGGCGCCCCCTACCTGTACTTCTTGACCTGTACTCCCTTCCTTTCCTCTTCAAAGTCAGCAATGGCAGGGGCCTTTCTTATATCAAATCACTGTGAGTCTGACTCTTCCTTTCTTTTCATGCCTCCTTCCAGGACCCTTCTGGTTATATTGAGACCACCTGAGTAATTCAGGATCGTCTTTCTATTTTAAAGTCAGCTAATTAGTAACCTTAATTCCATCTCCAACCTTAGTTCCCCTCTGCCATGTAACATAGCATATTTATGGGTTCCAGGGGTCAGGACATAAAGCTCTGTGTGTTGGCAGGTAGGAATGGTGGTCATTATTCTGACTACAATGATTATTATCAGTTTAACTTTTATAGTTCATTAGACACTGCAAATTTCACTTAGGGAGCTCAGAAGGTTAAGTAGAAAATGAAAATCTGTGTACAGTTGGGTCAGTTGTGAGATTAGAGGCATGTTAAATAAGAAGCACTTATGTCATAAAAGAGATGAGCTGGTCTATAGTCTGCTTATGCTGATAGGGACTAACTGGTCTGTTTGATCCATTAGGCTACTAATGCTCGCCAGTATGTTGTAGGTCTGAATGCCATCCCAATCAGTTATTTTTTTTCTAATTCAGTAACCTTAAAATTCTTTTTTTTTAAGTAATATATAATGTATTATTTGTTTCAGGGGTACAGGTTTGTGATTCATCAGTCTTACACAATTCATCTTGCTGACCATAGCACATACCCTCCCCACGGTCCATCACCCAGCCACTCCATTCCTCCTACCCCACTCCACTCCAGCAACCCTCAGTTTGTTTCCGGAGATTAAGAGTCTATTATGGTTTGTCTTCCACGCTGGTTTCATCTTGTTTCATTTTTCCCCTCAAATGGCAAGGTTTTGGTTTTTGATGGCTGTGTAATATTCCATGCCCAGTGGAAAAAAAGACACACACACACACACACACACACACACACACACACACACCATATTCTTTATCCATTCATCTGTTGATGAACATCTAGGCTCTTTCTGTAGTTTGGCTGTTGTGGACATTGCTGCTATAAACATTAAAGTACAAATGTCCCTTCAGATCACTACATTTGTATTTTGGGGGTAAAGGGTTAATACCCAGTATTGCAATTGCTAAGTTTTAGGGTAGCTCTATTTTCAACTTTATGAGGAACCTCCATTCTGTTTTCCAGAGTTTCCACACTAACTTGCATTCCCACCAACAGTGTAGGAAGTTCCCCTTTCTTCACATCCTCGCCAACATCTGTCATTTCTTGATTGGTTAATTTTAGCCATTCTGCCTGGTGTGAAGTGGTATCTCATTGAGTTATCTCGTTGATTTGTGTTACCTTAATGCCGAGTGAGGATGAGTACTTTTTCGCCTATGTCTGTTGGCCATTTGGATGTGTTCTTTGCAGAAATGTCTATTCATGTCTTCTGCTCATTTCTTGATTGGATTATTTATTCATTGGGTGAGTTTGATAAGTTCTTTATAGATTTTAGATACTAGCCCCTTGTCTGATAAGTCATTTACAAATATCTTCTCCCATTCTGTTAGTTGCCCCTTGGTTTTGTTCACTGTTTCCTTTGTTGTGCAAAAGCTTTTAATCTTGATGAAGTCCCATTTTTGTCCTTGCTTCTCTTGCCTTTGGCGATATGTCTAGGAAGAGGTTGCTGCGGCTGAGGTCGAAGAGGTTGCTGCCTGTGTTGTCCTCAAGTATTTTGATGGATTCCTGTCTCAAATTTAGATCTTGAATCCATTTTGAGTCTATTTTTGTGTGTGGTGTAAGGAAATGGTCCAGTTTCATTCTTCTGTGTGTGGCTGTCCAATTTTCCTAACGCTATTTGTTGAAGAGACTGTCTTTTTTTCCACTGGGCATTCTTTCCTGCTTTGTCGGAAATGAGTTGGCCACAGAGTTGAGTCTCCATTTCTGGGCTCTCTGTTCTGTTCCATTGACCTACGTATATGTTTTTGTGCTAGTACCGTACTGTTTTGATGATTACAGCTTTGTAATAGAGCTTGAAGTCCAGAATTGTTATGCCACCAGCTTTGCTTTTCTTTTTCAACATTTCTCTGGCTACTCGGGGTCTTTTGGTTCCATACAAATTTTAGAATTATTGGTTGCATTTCTTTGAAAAAAAAGTTGATGGTCTTCTGATAGGGATTGCATTGAATGTGTAGATTGCTCTAGGTAGCATAGACAGTTTTCTTCCAATCCACGAGCATGGAATGTTTTCCATTTCTTTGTGTCTTCCTCATTTTCTTTCATGAGTGTTCTGTAGTTTTCTGAGTACAGATTCTTTGCCTCTTCGGTTAGATTTATTCCTGGATATGTTGTGGTTTTGGGTGCAATTGTAAATGGGATTGACACCTTAATTTCTCTTTTGTCTTACTGTGGTTGTGTAGAAATGGAACTGATATCTGTGCATTGATTTTGTACCCTGACACTTTAGTGAATTCCTATATGAGTTCTGGAAGTTTTGGGGTGGAGTGAAAAGCTTGGGGCCCTCCTGCTCAGTGAGCCCTCAGAGAAGAACAGTCAGTCACTCCTGCCTCCCTGGTTTCCGGTGCTCACCCAGCCTGTGACTGAGTGTTTCTATCTCTGTCACACGACCCCGTTTGGAGTTTCCAAACCCAGCAGATTCCTGAGGTGCACTCCTCTGCCACTCCTCTCCAGGGAGGAAAGGAATTCTTCCTGGACCTGCTGCATGTTGGGTCTCTCCCTGCTTGAAGAGTAGTGGCCCACCTGTGCCATGCATTGTGGTTTAAGGTAACCCCAAGCTGAAAGCCCTTTCTTTGGTTCCGTCTTTGCAGCCAGCTTCCCTGCTTCGATACTTGGGTGCTCTGCTACCCAGCTCTGCCTGGTCTCCTGTGACCCCGAAGGGCCTGAGACCACACTATACCAGGGAGGATTCCAACCCTGCTTAGCCACTGGAGCGACATTCCTCCACGGAGCAGACTTCTAAAAGTTCTGATTTTGTGCTCTGCTGCTCTTTGACTTGCTAGGAGCCGGCTAATGGACAGTCCCCTCCCGCCATGGTCTGTCTTCCCAATTATCACCTCAGATTCACTTCTCTGCTCATCCTACCTTCCAGAAAGTGGTCACTTTTCTGAAAACAGAATTGCTGCTATTCTTTTCTTCAATCTCCTATTGAGTTTATAGGTGTTCAGAATGGTTTGATAACTATCTAGCTAAATTCCTAGGACCAGGCGAAATTTATGTCTCCTACTTCTCTGCCATCTTGCTCTTCCCCCTCTACTTTTTTCTTTTTTAAGACTTATTTGAGAGTGAAAATATGCATGCACACATAGAGAATCTGAAGTAGATTCCCTGCTGAGTGGGGACCCCCTCCCCCATGGTGAACTCCACCTGAGGCTTGACCCCATGACCCATGAGATCATGACCTAAACCAAAATCAGATGCTTAGCCATCAAGCCACCCAGGCACCCCTCTATCTGTACTCTTGATAACTAAAGTATGCTATATGTTTTCTACCATGCCATTAATAGGCATTGAGTATCATTTAATTTTTAAAACTTCATAGCTAAAAAATGCTAATCATTATTTGAGCTTTCCATGTGTCATAATCAGTCATTGTAGGTCATAACAAATAAAAGTAATGAAAACTTTTTAAATATTGGAAGAATTCTGAGAGTATAACACAAAGTGAGCAAATACTGTTGGAAAAATGGCAGCAATAGACTTGCTCAATGCCAATTGCCACAAACCTTCAATTTGTAAAAAACTCAATATAATTATCTGCAACGTTTAGTGAGCCAAAACAATAAAATGAGGTATGCCTGTAATAGTAGCTAATATTTTTTGATAGCTTATCATGTTTGAGTTAATACTGTAAATCAGCTTTACACAAGTGAACGTCCTTAAACTTTAAATTCACCTAGAGGTAAGTACCATTATTGCCCCCATTTTACTGATGAGGACAATAAGAGTTAACAAGTAACTTGTTTGTCTATTAACTTTTTTTAAGATTTTATTTATTTATATTAGAGAGTGTGCATGCATGCAAGGACCATAGGGTAAAGGATAGAATCTTAGTCATATTGTGTGCCAAGCATAGAGCCTGACACAGGGCTTGGTCTCATCACCTTGAAATTATGACCTGAGCCAAAATCAAGAGTCACATGCTTAACCGACTGAGCCACCCAGGCTCCCCTACTTGTCTCTTAGGTTTTTAATTGTGCAAGTTACTTGGGTTCCCTGTGCCTGAATTTCTTTATCTCTAAAATAGGGACAAGAATTACTGCAAACGATTTTTGGGAGTGGAGCATGAGATAATGCATACAAAATGTTTAGTATCATGCCTGGACATTAAATGCTCAATAAATGTACCTTGTAAAAAAAAAAGTTTGTAGTGTATGCTACTCTATTGTATATTTTTCTATTATGCCTTCATGAAAAATTCTGATTACATGTTTCTAACATACTATATATTTTTGATACTTATTTTACTTAGAGTTTTGATACCTATTATTGGAAGTACCTCTCTGGTCATTTCAGGAAAGTTATAAAGTGAAGAAAGACATTTTTATTTCATGCAAAAGTACATTTATTTCATTAACATGAATATTCAGAAGTTGCCCTTTGATTTGCCTGTTTTCTAGGTAGTTAGATTTCATGGTGGAGCTCTTCCTGCTTATGTTACATCTAGTATCCTTCTTGCTTATGGAGGACAGTTATATTCTCTTTTCTCAGCAGGTAAGAATGTTTCTGTTCCTCTCCCTCTTCATCCCTTTTGTCCTCAGTGCTTCTTTACTACTTACTTATCCCTCGTGTGGCTAAATTCATGACTCATCTCTCAAGTTTACATGTGTTTTGATCCTCTGGTTTTAGGAAATCCCCAAGTAAGCTTCCCTTACTTGGCTTACACTTTCATGCCTGAAGTTTTTCCCCTCTATTCTGAGGATATCTTACGAGGTAGAGTCTCTCTGATGGGAATCTTGTTCCCCATTCCATTCCTGGTACCTACAATAGTGTCAGGCACATGGAAGGCATTCAGTATAGTGTTTGGGCTGTAAGCACTATATCAGTTAGGTCCTGGAACACTGAATGGAATAGTTGAGAGTTTATTTTAATGAAGAGACTATTTCAAAGGTATGGGTAGGGTTAAGGAAAACCAATGAGATATGATTAAGTGCCAGGTTAGCATGAGTCGTCTGTTACTCCTCATTTCAGGGCAAGGGAATGAGCAAGCCTAAAAAGCTATAGTAGAGGGCAGCATTACTATAGCTGCAGCCATTGTCAAGCTGTGGCTCAGCAGGGGAGAAAGGCAGGGAAATACATATACTAACCTTATTTCCTGTTATCAGTACCTATCATTCATTGCACCTAAATCAGCCTCCCAGAGCTCAGAACAAAGGGGTGGAGAATGGCTTTCAAGAGGCAAATACAGAATATACGCTGCATTGGACAAAACCTTCCCTAGAGGATAGCAATGAAAATAGTTTCACAGGAGCCTGCTTCATAAAGCCCTCACGTACTTGTTGGGCTAGGGTTGTAATCACGGGAGACAAGAGATAGGAAAAGATAGTGGGTCAAAATATATAAAAGTAGTCCAAAAATATCCTCTGCCATTTCCATCTTGCCAAATTGTTCTGCAGCTACTGATCTCCTTTCAATGACTTACAATTTCAAGTCTGCCTTTAGTATTCATTTAACCTTCATATACTGGTTTTAGGAATGTAAAATAGCATAGATGCTTTGGAAAGTAGGCTGGCAGTTAGTGTATGACTCAGGAACTATACTCCTAGGTTAGTCATAGTTCCTGAGGAGTCATAGTTCCTGAACTATACTCTAGGTATATATCCAAGAGAAATGTAAATAGATACCCACACTAAACTTGTGCACCAATGTTCACAGAAGCACTATCCATAATATCCAAAAAGCAGAAACAACCCAAGTATCCATCAGCTGATAAATGAATAAATGAAATGTGCTGACACATCCTACAACATGGATGAATCTTGGAAGCACACCAAATGAAAGGAGCCAGTCACAAAGGACTGTATATTACATGATTCTGTTTATAGAAAATGCTCAGAACAGGCCCATCTGTATAAACAGAAAGTAGATTAGTTGTTCCCTGGGAATAGGGTGACATTGCAAGTGACAGTTAAGGGTTTGAAAAAAGTTTGTTTTTGGAGTAATGAAATGTTCTGAGACTGTGGTGATGAAGGCATAATTGTGAATATACTTAAAACCACTAAATTGTGTATACTGTGAATGAATTGTGTGGTATTAGAATTACATCTCAGTAAAGTTTTTTTTTAAAAAATCACATTTGGAGCTTTGTGAAAATACAAATGGTGAAGCCCTAGCTTTGGCTTCCTGAAGTTGTTTCAGAAGTGATTATGTACTCTTATGTAAGATTTATTGAATTACAGTAATTTTTAATCTGTGAAGAGAATCTATATGATAATTGTGACCCTTGCTTTCTCTGACATGAAATATGTTCCTCTTATAATGCAGTCAGTATGTGATATGACTCATAGTCACTATGAATTCTTTACTACACATAATTTTTTTTTAATCACCAGGTCATTGCTTAGAATATGCTACTATGTTGGATAAAGAAGCCAAGCCATACAAAGTTGATTCTTTTGTGATTATGATTAAGTTTCTGTTGGGGTAAGTTTTATTATCTGTGATAGTGATTTTAATTATTTTATATATATGAAACGTGTTTGGGCCCATAATGAAATATAAATATTCATACATATATGGCAATTGTTTTGTTTTATTAAACAAAACCTATTAGGCAGAGGCCTAATAGGTATATCAACATTTACTTTAATACTATAATCATTTTAAAAGTAATTATAGAAATTATACATATGTATCAATTATAGAAACTTAGTCTGTAAATATACCAAACTTCTTAAATTTGCAAAGGGATGCATATGGTCCATAATTTTTGAGTATCCCAGATTCATGAGCACAAATCATTATAGGATATTTGTGAAACGGTACCTCAGATCACTTTTTATTTCCATACAAAGTGTATTTTGGATCTGTACCACACTTACTTTTCATTTTTAATTTACTCTCATTTTGTGTTTTTTTGCTTAGAACCAATATACTTGGATCTCTTTTCGTTAGTCATTACAATTGGCTGTTGCTTTTCTAACTTAAAAAAAGACGACTTATTACAAGGATCAATAGAGGGCAGTGGAACTGCATTGAGACTCAGGACTCAGATCCTTGAAAATCAGTAGACTCTCTTGGAAGATAAATAATTTGTTCTCTATAAGGAATTGAAATTGGTTTTTCAGTATAATTACAAATTGAGTATCATGGAACTTAGGTCTGAGACTCTAGTGAATGGCCAGACACCTCAGATATTAAATATTAAATACTTGAATGTCAGTTGTTGATCTCTTTCTTTTATTATATTTTTTTTATCCACAGATATAGATGGTTTAAGGAATTATGGGATGTGTTAATGTTACCAGAATTAGATGCCATCGTTTTAACTAGTCAGAGTATGTGTTTCCCCCTTGTGTCCTTGATTCTGTTTCTGTTTGGAACATGTACTGCCTACTGGGGTGGACTCCTTTCTTCTACATCTGTGAGACTCCTTTCTTCATTGTGGCTCGCTTTGAAAAGGTAAAGAATGACTGAAAGCTTTCTGATTGTTCTTAAGGAAAAAACTATATTTTGATAGGGAACCTCAAAATTAATTGGCTTTCACTAAACTCTAATTGCTAAGGAAATATATATAGCTAGAAAAACATGGGTTAGTGTTCAGAGTTATGTCTATGTTAAAGATAATCATTTAGGGGCACCTGGCTGACTTAGTCAGAGGAGCATGCAACTCTTCATCTTGGGGTCATGAGTTTGAGCCCCACATTTGTATAGAGATTACTGAATTAAATAAAAACTTTTATTTTAAAAAAAGATAGCCATTTATTGCAAGTTAAATGCTATATTTGAGTTAATGCCAAGAGTTAATCAAAAAAGTTTGACAGAGGGGTGCCTTACTAACTCAGTTAGTAAAGCATGCAACTCTTAAACTCAGTGTCATGAGTTCAAGCCCAGCATTAGGAGTAGACGTTACTTTAAAAAGTGACAGATTACAGAAGTATTTTTAATTTTTATGATTGTAGATCTTTCAAAGGAAGAAATGTTTCCCTGGCAATGTTTTTGTATGTTGACTTTCAGTCAAACCTAAGAGCAAGAGAATTCCAGTCAAGATACTTAAGATCAGATTAGATGAAATGCAAAAAAATTCCAAAAACATTGCCGAGAGTTTTATTTTGGATCCAAAAACAAAGTGTGAAGTTACTGGTAGGCTTTTCTGATAAACCACTGACCTCGTTTCTCTTGTCTCTGCTCCTCACCAGACATGTTATGTGATTCACTGTCACAGAGGGGATTATGATGTGACTTCTTCCTTCACCCTTCTGAGGTGCTTCGGACACTAATAGCATCATAAGTATTAGTGATCTCGAGACTTTAAGAAATAGAGAACTGTTTTTCCTCCTATCAGGATTGGAAATATATGGCACAGGGCCTATAATTAATGATTATTTTTAGCAACATTTTTTCTAACTTAGTGCAAATATCAGCCATAGTGTATTTACATAGAAGAGGAGCTGGCACAGTGTATTACAGAATATACAAATATATGTAATCTCTTGCCTTTATGAAAAAAATTTTACTGCTTATCTTATGGCACTTGCATATTAATAAGCAGTAGAGCCTGGCAGGGTACTGTATTGTTTTCTTTCTAAATGTAACTGTATAAATAACTGTTAATATACTTTTAATAGCTTTATTCTTGTTTTTTCCAGGCCCTCTGAACTTCCTAAAGATATCAAAATGATGTCAGCAGATTTGCCCTTTTTGACAATTGTTTTGATCATAGTTAGTTGGACAACTTGTGGAGCATTTGCCATACTGCTTACTTACCTTTATTATGTGTTTAAGGTATGCCACATCACTGAAGTCAAAAGAGCTGGGCTTTGTCTCAGGCATAGAATTTCCTATAGGTGTTGTTAACAAAAATTTTAATTACAGCTGCAGTAACCTGTTACTTAAGATTTCAGTGTAGAAGGTTTTTTTTTTAAGATCTTAGTTATTTAAAATATATGGTTAACTATAGAGTTGCAATAATTAATCTGAGTTCAGTTAGTAAAAAAGAACAAAATAAGGAAAGAATATATAATCTGTTTCACATTGTAGTTGCTCTTACAAGTAATGTTAACTTTTTAAAAAACATTTTACTAGAGCAGTTTTTATTCATACCTCCCTTTGAACATGGATAATAGACAAAAAGTTACGTCACTGGGATCAAGCTATCAGTTGTCTGATATAATATAGAATGTTACAGATGTTGCTGGAGAAATAGAAGACAAAAATAATTAGGCTAATAATTTTACTGAGGAAGTAAAAAACGCTTCCAAGAAGGCTGATAGCTTTGCAGGATAATCGAGGTTTATACAACTGCATACTCTCCACATTAAACTTAGGTAGAACCAGTTGATACCAGAATGGAAAATCATTTTTTTCTTTTTTAAACAATGATGTATTTACATCTGCTTTTAACACTAATACACGCACATTATAGATTATTTTCCATTTTCCAAAGGAATATATGTCTATCAGAAAAATCTATTTACAACTTTGATTTATAAATATGATATTTTTTCTTTTTAAATTGGGTATTTCAAATAATTGACCCAATAAGCAAAACTCTCAAATACTTAGCCATAAGCAAACCTAACAAATTAAACCTAAAGATTTTCTGAGGTTCTTGTAAGCATTTCACCATAAATGATTGAGTTCAGATTTTCAAAAATTGAGAATAGATAAGAGATGTTAAATTTTTTGTACTGTACTGAAGATAATCAAATATTTTACTCACAGGACACTAAGTTGCTGGAGCAAAGCATATTCACACATAGGTTCTCAGAATATAGAAGGTATAGTATTATATCATACTCTGGAAGTTGGTATTATTTTGTTTCTATTTTTTAATCCTTAATAGCAAACTTATGTAGTTATTATTTACCTTTTCTGAAAGAATATTTGTGAGAGCTTAAATGTATTTTTAGATTCCTTTAAATTTCAGATTACAGTGTTTCTCAGTTATAATAAAAATGGTTGTTTTTTGATTTCAAAATAAAAGTGAAATTAAACAGTTTTTTTCTGGAGCGCCTGGGTGGCTCAGTTGTTAAGCATCTGCCTTCATCTCACATCATGATCCTGAAGTTCTGGGATCGAACCCCGCATCGGGCTCCCTGCTCATTGGGAAGCCTGCTTCTCCCTCTCTCACTCCTCCTGCTTGTGTTCCCTCTCTAGCTGTGTTTCTCTCTGTCAAATAAATAAAATATTTTTTAAAAATTTAAAAAAGATAAACAGTTTTTTCTTTTTTCCTAGATTGTTCATCTGCAAGCCAGCCTAACAACTTATAAAAATAACCAGACTGTGGTAAGTTTTATTTTCAAAACTCTTCATCACTTTAATATAAAAGAACATGGGGAAATAAAAAAAGGTGTAATGAATTTAAGTAACTTTAAGAAAAGTGAACCTAATTAGATTGTCTAATTTTAATTTAATTTAATTTAATTTAATTTTGTTGTTGTTAGAGAGTTCATAAGTGGTGATGTGGGGAGTGGTAACAAGGACAGGGAAAGAGAGAGAGAATCTCAAGCCTCAAGCCCCTGACACAGAGCTTGATTTCACAACCCTGAGATCATGACCTGAGCCAAAATAGAGTTCAGCGCTTAACTGACTGAGCCACACAGGCTCCCCTGTCTAATTTTAATCTTTGATCTTTATCAGTACTTATGTCATTTATATTATTACAGACTTAGAGGTTGTAGTCTTAGCAGTGGAAACAGCAAGGCAAGGAATACAATTTTTTTTTAATTTTTATTTATTTTTTATTTTTTTTTATTGTTACTTAGTTTTTTTTTCAGTGTTCCAAGATTCATTCCCCATTCCCCACACCCAGTGCTCCACGCAGTAGGTGCCCCCAGTACCCACCACCAGGCTCTCCCATCCCTCCCTCCCCCTCCCTCCAAGTCCCTCAGTTTGTTGCTGTGTCCAAAGTCTCTGTTGTTTCGTTTCTCTCCCTGGATTACCCTGCTTCCCATTTACTTTCCTTCTCCCACTGTCCTCCAGGTTACCCCTCATGCACCGCAAGTGAGTGAAACCATGTGATACTTGACTTTCTCTACTTGACTTATTTCACTCAGCATAATCTCTTCCAGTCCAGTCCATGTTGCTACAAAAGTTGGGTATTCATCCTTTCTGACGGAGGCATAGTACTCCATTGTATATATGTACCACATCTTCTTTATCCATTCATCTGTTGATGGGCACCTTGGCTCTTTCCACAGTTTGGCTATTGTGGCCATTGCTGCGATGAACATTGGTGTACATATGGCCCTTCTTTTCACTACATCTGTATCTTTGGGGTAAATGCCAGTAGTGCAATCGCAGGGTCATAGGGTAGCTCTATCTTTAATTTTTTAAGGAATCTCCACACTGTTTTCCAAAGCAGCTGCACCAGTTTACATGCCCACCAACAGTGTAAGAGGGTTCCCCTCTTTCTGCAGCCTCTCTAACACTTGTTGTTTCCTGACTTGTTAATTTTGGCCATTCTGACTGGTGTAAGGTGGTATCTCAGTGTGGTTTTGATTTGAATTTCCCTGATAGCTAGTGACGCTGAACATTTTTTCATGTGTCTTTTAGCCGTTTGTATATCTTCTAAGGAGAAGTGCCTCTTCATGTCTCTTGCCCATTTTTTGATGTGTTCATCTTCTCTTTGGGTGTTGAGTTTGAGTAGTTCTTTATAGATCTTGGATATCAGCCCTTTGTCTGTAGTGTCATTTGCAAATATCTTCTCCCATTCTGTGGGTTGCCTCTTTCCTTTGCTGTACAGAAGCTTTTTATTTTGGTGAAGTCCCAGAAGTTCATTTTCGCTTTTGTCTCCTTTACCTTTGGAGACGTGTCTTGGAAGAAGTTGCTGTGGCCGATGTCAAAGAGGTTACTGCCTATGTTCTTTTCCAGGATTTTGATGGATTCCTGCCTCACGTTGAGGTCTTTCATCCATTTTGAGTTTGCCTTTGTGTGTGGTGTAAGAGAATGGTCTAGTTTCATTCTTCTGTATGTAGCTGTCCAATTATCCCAGCACCATTTATTGAAGAGACTGTCTTTTTTCCACTGGATATTTTTTCCTGCTTTGTCAAGGATGATTTGCCCATAGATTTGTGGGTCCATATCTGGACTCTCCACTCTGTTCCATTGGTCTATTTCTCTGTTTTTGTGTCAATACCATGCTGTCTTGGTAATCACAGCTTTGTAATAAAGCCTGAAGTCAGGTAATGAGATGTCCCCAGCTTTGTTTTTCTTCTTCAGCAATTCCTTAGCGATTCAGGGTCTTTTTTGGTTCCATATAAATTTTAGGATTGTTTGTTCCAGCGTTTTGAAGAACGTTGGTGGAATTTTGATCGGAATGGCATTGAAAGTATAGATTGCTCTGGGAAGTACAGACATTTTGACAATGTTTTTTCTTCCAATCCATGAGCATGGAATGGTTTTCCATCTTTTTGTGTCTTCAATTTCTTTCATGAGTGTTCTGTAGTTCCTTGAGTACAGATCCTTGACTTCTTTGGTTAGGTTTATTCCTAAGTATCTTATAGTTTTTGGTGCTATAGTAAACGGAATCAATTCTCTGATTTCCTTTTCTATATTTTCATTGTTAGTGTATAAGAATGCAACTGATTTCTGTGCATTGATTTTTGTATCCTGCCACATTACCGAATTGTTGGATGAGTTCTAGTAGTTTGGGGGTAGAGTCTTTTGGGTTTTCCACATAGAGTATCATGTCGTCTGCAAAGAGAGAGAGTTTGGCTTCTCCTTGCCAAGCTGGATACCTTTTATTTCTTTCTGTTGTCTGATTGCTGTTGCTAGGACTTCTAACACTATGTTGAACAGTAGTGGTGAGAAAGGGCATCCTTGCCTTGTTCCTGATCTCAGAGGAAGGGCTGTCAGTTTTTCCCCGTTGAGGATGATATTCGCTGTGGGTTTTTTGTAGATAGATTTTATGAGGTTGAGAAATGTTCCCTTTATCCCTATACTTTGAAGAGTTTTGATCAGGAATGGATGTTGTATTTTGTCAAATGCCTTTTCTGCATCAGTTGAGAGTACCATGTGGTTCTTCTTTCTTCTCTTATTGATTTGTTCTATCACGTTTATTGTTTTGCGAGTGTTGAACCACCCCTGCATCCCTGGGATAAAACGCACCTGGTCATGGTCGATAATCTTTTTAATGTATTGTTGGATCCTGTTAGCAAGGATCTTGTTGAGATTCTTGGCATCCGTATTCATCAGCGATATTGGCCTGAAGTTCTCCTTTTTGATGGGGTCTTTGTCTGGTTTGGGGATTAGAGTGATGCTGGCTTTATAGAAAGAGTCTGGAAGTTTTCCTTCCGTTTCTATTTTTTGAAAGAGCTTCAGGAGAATAGGTGTTATTTCTTCTTTGAATGTTTGGTAGAATTCCCCAGGGAATCCGTCTGGTCCTGGACTCTTGTTTTGGGGGAGGTTTTTGATCACTGCTTCGATCTCATTATTAGATATAGGTCTAGTCACATTGTCAATGTCTTCCTGTTTCAGTCTTGGTAGTTTATAGGTTTCTAGGAATGTATCTATCTCTTCTAGGTTGTTAAACATATTGGCATATAATTGTTGATAGTAATTTTTGATGATTGTTTCTATTTCCTTGGTGTTAGTCGTGATCTCTCCCCTTTCATTCATAATTTTATTAATTTGGGTCGTCTCCCTTTTCTTTTGGATTAGTTTGGCCAATGGTTTATTGATCTTATTGATTCTTTCAAAGAACCAGCTTCTAGTTTTGTTGATGCGTTCTACTGTATCTCTAGTTTCTGATTCATTCATCTCTGCTCTAATCCTTATTATTTCCCGCCCTGTGTGGGGGGTTGGTTTAATTTTTTGTTGATTTTCCAGTTCTTTAAGGTGTAATAGAGTTGATGTATTCGGGATTTTTCAATTTTTTTGAGTGAGGCTTCGATGGCTATGAATTTCCCCCCTTAGGTCTGCTTTTGCTGTATCCCATAGGTTTTGGATCAATGTATCTTCATTCTCATTGGTTTCCATGAAGTGTTTCAGTTCTTTGATTTCTTGGTTGATCCACATATTCTTGAGCAGGATCGTCTTTAGCTTCCAAGTGTTTGATTTTCTCCTGAACTTTTTATGGTGGTTGAGTTCCAGTTTCACGGCATTGTGGTCAGAGAATATGCAGGGAATAATTTCAGTCTTCTGGTATTGGTTGAGCCCTGATTTGTGACCTAGTATGTGGTCTATTCTGGAAAAAGTTCCATGTGTACTCGGGAAGAATGAGAATTCTGCTGTTAGGGTGGAAAGGAATAAAAATTTTATAATAACTGCTTTAAATTACATTGAGCAAGTAATTTCAATATTTTATATCAGTTTATATAATTTTATATTTTTCTTTATTGTTTTGTAGACTCTCAAACACTCTAGAAGAAATGAAAAAAAATCAAATCACCATAAAGACTGTACAGTATACCATCTTCATTTATCTGCCAATGATGCTGAAGATAGTCTTCGCATGCATAGTACTGTGATTAACTTATTAACATGGATTGTATTACTCAGCTTGCCATCTTTAATTTATTGGTTAAAGAATCTCAGGTATGTTTTATTTTATAATGATATTTTATATGCTTCAAACAATAAATATCTGTTAGTAGAGACTTAACAGATTCCTAATGATCCATAAAACTGGCTCAAGAGTAAGAAGTTATATATCTCCTGAAGTTTATTTTTAATATATTCACATTTTTTTTCCTTACTGTGAGAATATAAACTTTCTCAGAATCTGACCAAAAGTGGGAAGTGTATTTTATTTACCTTACCTTTAACCTTCTGTGAGTCTGGATATTATGTGAAAACGTGCTTTATTTTATTGACCTAAGGAATTCATAGTGCTAGTGCTTTAAGTATTTTTTAATTCATAATCGATTTTATATTTTCTTAAATTTGGAAGAAAGAAAATGCTTACATTTAAACAGTTTAGAAATAATGAAAAAAAAGTTTAGTTTCCTATTTGAGTATCAAACATTGTACTAAAATAAATGACCAGCTATTTTATTACTGAAAACCATTTTTGCCTTGTCACGATAATTGTTCTAGATTAAATTGGGTGTCTAAAAATTTCTAGAATATTTAGTTATTGGTGTAAATATTAAGAAAAAAAAGGCCACCTCATCCAAGTAGTAATTGATCCCCTACTCAATACAGTTTTCAGAAATAATATAAAAATTTCAAATTATCTAAATACTGGAAATATTTTTTCAAAAGCCAAATGAGTTTGATAAATTAAACCAACAGGTTATGAGATGTTAATATCCTTCCTTTGTCCCTCATTTTAGTCAAGATCTAGCTTTTTGTTCACAGGTTTGAGAGAAATTATTTGAGGAGCACGAATTTATGATTCTAAAAGGCTGTAGATGCCTCATTGTCCATAAATGCCAGAGATGAGAATTCGGATTTTTAAAAATAAAGACATTGTTTTATATAAACCTTCATTTTTTTCATCTTTTTTTTTTAATAGAGCAGACTTAATATATTTTAAATAATTTGTTTTATAAAAACATTCCTATATGAACTTTGGGACATATAACTGTTATTTTTTATTTTATTTTATTTTTTTAAAGATTTTTTATTTATTTGACAGAAACACAGCCAGAGGGGGAACACAAGCAGGGGGAGTGAGAGAGGGAGAAGCAGGCTTACTACTGAGCAGGGAGCCCGGGTCTCTTAGATCATGACCTGAGCCAAAGGCAGTCGCTTAACCAACTGAGCCACCCAGGCGCCCCATATAACTGTTATTAAAAGGAAGTACTTCCATATTGGATATTTTCATTTCCTTCAGTAGTTTCTGAACATAATTTTCCATATAAAACCTTAGGTATAACGATGATCTGTAGCAAAGTTATTATCAAAGATTTCACGAGCTATTTAGAGCTTTCATGTCTATGGAATGTTTCAAAATTAATTCATTTGATTCTCATCATTTAAAATGGTTGGGTGTGCTTTGTTGATTTATGAGGGTTTTTTCTTTTGATATAGGTATTACTTTAAACTTAATCCTGATCCATGTAAACCTTTGGCATTTATCCTTATTCCAACTATGGCAATTCTTGGAAATACACATACTGTTTCAATAAGATCCAGGTATAATAGTTTAATCTTTCTTTTTCTCACATCTTTTCCTAGTCTTAATCACTCTTCTTTTAGCTCGGAAACATGTTCTTTATGTCTCAGTATTTTGACTATGTCTAAATATTTGACTAAATATTATGTCTGAATATTTTGAAATATATTCCTAAAGCTAAAGCTGTAATCATACAGTAATTATGGTTTGTGTGCAGGTATAATTTATATGTAAGTACATTTTATTTGTTTTCTTAATTATGGGTTTTACTTGTTAGGATAGAATAACTTTTTTTTTTAATTTAGCTCTTAAAAGATATGATGACTAATAAAATTTGTTTCCAAAAAGTACAGGAGTCGAAGTAGATAGGATTATAGATGGAGTAATATTGGCCATGACTTGATACTTTTGAAGTAGGATGATGGGTAACATGAAGTTCATTATACTGTTAGTTCACTTATATATATGTTTAAAGTTCTCTGTAATATATGACTTTTCATTGTCTGGTTTGGTTGTTTCCTCTAGGAGTCTGTTTTCAGTTGGTTCTGGCAGATGTTAGCAGATTTTCTAGAATGAAGCAGACCTGAGATTTAAATCTTGGCTCTGCCATTTAATATATGTCCTTAGACAAATTTCTTAACCCTTCTTATCCTCAGTTTCTCTATTTTTTTTGAATAAAAAGGTAATATTCTTTTCTGATAGTATTTTTCTTTTAAAAAGATTTAGTATCTTAATATTGTTCCTGTTAGGAATTAAGGGTTCCTTTTTTATTTGATTAAGTTTCTTTTTTGTTGTTTGTTTTTTTGCTATTACAAGTAGGTTAAAATAGTTCTGTAGCTATGTCCTAGTAAATATTGATTATTTTTAAAAGGATTAATTTTTAGAGGTAGACTTGCTGAAGAAAAGTCTGACTAATATTTTTCTGTTGTTAAAATTTAAAAGACTAAACAAAACTGATTATTTCCTTAATGGAAATATTTTTCTGTAGCTAAAATGTGGCTTGCATTGATCTTTTTAAAAATTGTGGACAATTAAATTCATTATATGAAAAATTACTTCATCTAACGTCATTTAGAACACCTCAGAACTGTAAAAAATCAGTTATTCTGGTTTTGCCTACAATGTAGTCTACATAATATATATTTCTCTGTTTCTTTACAGTAAATTGTTGAAGACTACTTCACAATTTCCACTTCCTCTGGCTGTTGGTATAATTGCTTTTGGGTCAGCACATTTATACAGGGTTCCATGCTTTGTTTTCATTCCTCTTTTACTCCATGCATTATGCAACTTTATGTAAGACTGAATTTAAGGAATGATAAAAATAATTTATACCTTTAGGGTCAGTAAGAAGAGGGAATGCACAGATTTATCAATGTGGACAGCAAGATCCTTTGGAGAAGACCAGTCTATTTTTGCAATATTGAAAATAGGAGATTAGTTTTATAATGCTTGAGAAAAGTAGTTGAAGTATGGTTTTGTTTTGTGGTATGACATCTACATACTAGTCATTTTTTAAAAAATGAGTAAAAGGGTCTGGTGGCCACTGTTTTTGAGGACTTCTGCTTATCAGCTCTTCTGCTTGATTGGCCATACTGGGGATCTTCTTAAATACTCAGTAAATGTAGCATTGCTTGTAATCTCAACTCAAGCATTCTGCTCATTTTGTCAAACTTTTTCTTAAAAGTTGATTACTTTGTATTTGCTACATCATGCATATTGAGAAATCAGTCTTAAAAGATGAATGAAAAAGAAAAAGATCAATGAAATTCATAACTGTGTGGTTTCTCAAAAATGAAATAACCTCAGAGTCTTTGGTAAGTTTTTGGCAGCCACAGTGAACAAGGCATATCTTTTCTTTTCTTACACTTATGAAAATACAACTTTTAATTTTAAGGAGACATGTTTTCTTGGTAACCAGTGGAAGATTGGTGAACATAATTTAAACTCAAAACTTAGTGAAATTTTCTCACTGCTTTTTAAATACAGATCTCGTTTTGTATTCTTGGTCAATATCAGCAGACTGTTAAAGAAATCTCCCATTAAATTTAAAGAAAATTGTCCCAGATATTTATTTATTGGGGTTGGAGCAGTACAGTTGTTCAGTATATATACCATTTTATTTAATTCATTGACCCCATGGTTGCCCAAAGTGCCTCAGATCATGGTGGATTTTTAAAATAACTAAATTCCAGTGGTCAGAAAAAAACTCTAGGTTTGCACAGCTTTTGTCTACTGTAGAAAAAAGTCAGCATAATCAAGTGGTGGACCACATTTGATATGTAAAATTATACTGTTAATGAAATAACCAACTGTTACCCATTGATAGCATAAGTATAAACAATATACCTAAATAAATTGGAGGGTTTAGCCACCAGTTTTAGCAATGGCATCTTAATTTGCCAAGGTGATTACCTTGGTTTGACAGAAAAGAGAGTAATATTTCTATTTCATTTCAGTCTTCAGCTTACTTTTAGCTACCAGAAGAGTAGGTAATGGAGCTAGATATCTTTGTCTTAAGATAGAATAAACTCAGGCTGAGGTATACTTGGCTCATGGAGCCCTTCCTTTAGATGTGTATGCTCTACATACCAAAATCATTTAAGTAAAGCCCGTAAATCCCAGTAATGCTTGTGAACTTTGTCCTTGTTAGTACCCAGGAATGTCCTAGAGTACAGATTCATTTTGTCAGCAATTGCATCTGGATTCTATTACAACCTCTCAGCTATTACTACCTGTGGAGGGTCACCCCCACTTCACTTCCTATAGAGGGTTACCTCGCTTTACTTCTCAGTTACTCCTCAGGTCCTCACTGTTTTGGCATCAGTTGAAGAGGATCTCAGTATCATCTGTGAGGGTTGTAAGTTTGATTCCATTGTTGTCTCTCCCAGCCTCATGCCTATTGTTCAGTATTTCTGTTTTCACTCATAGAGATCATTAAAGGGAAGTGATAACATCACAGTAGACATGGCTGACATGAGGTAGCACAAGGATAAAATACAAAATGCTTATTTATAGGCTTATTTGTTCAGTGTATGAAAGGAAAGAGAGTATACACTTGTCACATGACATACCACATATATATTTAATTAAGGACATACCTGCATATATTCATATATTCATAAATAAGTTTTACATACATTGTATCTTTGTTTTTTCACTTATATCATTGTATTTTTAAGTTACAGGTTAAAAGTGTCATTTAACTATTTCTGAACTTAAATTTATATACAGAAAAAACTTTATAAAATTCATTAATTTATTTTCTATTAACAGCCACAGTCATTGTGGTGGGTTTTTTTAAATTAACATATAATGTATTATTTGTTTCAGGGGTACAGGTCTGTGATTCATCATTCTTACACAATTCATAGCACTCACCATAGCACATTCTGTCCTCAGTGTCCATCACTCAGCCATCCCATCCCTCCAACCCCCTTTCCCTCCCGCAACCCTCAGTTTGTTTCCTGATTAAGAGTCTCTTATGGTTTGTCTCCCTCTCTGGTTTCATCTTGTTTCATTTTTCCCTCCCTTCCCCTATGATCTCTGTCTTGTTTCTCAGATTCCTCATATCAGTGAGATCCTATGATAATTGTTTTTCTCTGATTGACTTATTTCTCTTAGCATAAGACCCTTCAGTTCCATCCACATCGTTGCACATGGCAAGAACAGTCATTGTGTTTATATGAGTTAAAGTCTCCTTGATCAGTCAGTACTGCTCATGAATAAAATGTAACAAGCTTAAATTTCTCATTTGTGAGTAGAATAACTTCTTAAAGCAGCAGACTAGGCACACTCTCAGTAAACAATTTTCATGTGTGTGTAGCTATCAAGTCCTGAAGTCTTATTTATTCCAACAGAATATTTCATTTTAGGGCTTGTAAAGAAGATTTGAATTAAATATTTAATAACAGTAAATTGAGTCTTTGTCCATCACACACACACACACACACACACACACACACACACACACACATATTTTGATAAACAGAGTGTTTATCAAATCCTGATGCACTTTAAGCCCAAATAACTACCAGATGAGAAGGTAGGCTGTGTCTGAAGATTAGGGAAATTGATGTTTCTATCACTTGGGGAAAAGATAGTCCTTCTGTCTTTAAATTATACATTGTTTCTACCATGCTTGCAACCTATATTATTAGCTGGCAAAACAGTACAGCTTTATTAGACATGTTACTAAAAATGAAATATTTACTGGTAGTTACAGATTATTCAGTCCAGCAAACTTTGGAGCTCGAGTGCTATAACATTATTATTCAGAATTTGGGTTTTGAGTCAGTTTTATAAAACTGTGTGAGTGTTATAAAAATAACTCTTGGACCCTACTCTTGGACCTAAATCAAACAGGAAAAACAGTACTTTTAGTGTTTCTAAAGCCTCAGTTGGGGTTACTAGTATAATTTGGAACTGATAATATGATAGAAAACATTAACTGCTTTTTTCTGGATCTTTTTCATGCCAGCAATTAAACAGATTCTGCTAACTCTTTTCTTGGTTGTCACTAGAATGAAAATATTTAAAACAGTGGTCCCAAAAAGCTGTTCTTGCCTGGTTCACATTGATTTTGAGTTTCTTCAGTATACATTGATCATGTATTGATTAATCTTTAATTTTTTTTATATTTTGGTCAGATAAATTCACGTGTATCCAATGGAATACCTTTTCTTGAGTGAACTACACTATGGTATCTACATGATTATACAGTAAAGAAAAATAAAGAACTATTCTAGGCTTAGTAAATGTTTGTTGTCAATTATCCTATCACTCGTGCAGACGGTACACATTTCCACCACACACATACTTAAATGAGGCAAATTATTTGATCTTTTCATTATTTAGTTCTACCCTTTTCCTAATGCTTCAAACTTGTCATTCATAGCACAGTATATTTATTTTATCTCACTGCTCATTAGCAATTCTTACACATGGTAGCCAGGGGAAATAAAAGGAAGGAAAATGGGAGAAACACAGATTATGGAATAAACTAGGAGTGTTGATTCCTGAGTCCCCAGATATTTCAGCTGACCTGTATTTTCATTGTAGGCATTAGGTCTAAATTAGTGTAATGTCTTGCCTTATTAGGAAGTTTAGTATAAAACTTTACAGTGCTGCACTTGCAAATTTAGTAACCTGTTATTAAAATCCGTTGGGAAATTTTTAAAAAATGTTATGACTTTCTGTGACTAGGCATCTGTTGATTATTTTTTCATCATCACTTTTTGTTTTCTCAGTGTTATGTGTCATAGGAAACTAGATACCTTGTGAGGTTTGTCATGGGGGAGTTAATTTGGAGAGCATCATGGACCCCCAAGAAGTATTAAAAGTATTTTTGTATTATGCAGGGTGGCTGGCTGGCTCAGTTCGTGGAGCATGTGACTCTTGATCTGGGAGTTGTGAATTCAAGCCCCACTTTGGGAGTAGAGATTATTTAAAACCTTAAAAAAAAAAAAGCTTCCTTGCTACACTAGGTAAATGTAGAATATATTTTTACAAAATAGATGATTAGGAGCTGAAATTTTATCTCACTCTTTTTGAACAAAGGACAGCATTTAAAGTCTGTAATGAACTCTTATTTATACATAATACACATGTATTCTTTCGCAGTAAGTTTCAACAGCCTGAGGAAATAGGAAGTCTGTGAGGCTACTTGTGTTCTTTACTTTAAATAAGGATGATTGGAAAGAAAAGGTCAGTAATCCAAATCTAAATATGTATACTGTAAATGTTCAAGAATTCACATTTTTATGTTAAATTATATTATGAATATAGAAGACTGACTTTGTATATTAGAAGTTTTAAGTCCAGAATAAAGTTTGGAAATAGTGAGAATAGACTAATTTATTTCCTTAGTAGTGTAAATGTAACAGTACACCTGAATCAATATGTCTTTCAAAAGTTAAATGATATTCTAAGGTACATCTTCTTGTCTATGGTTGAAAATTTTAGATTAAGTAAAGGACTTTCTAAAAGTGTTTGGCATGTTATGCTGCCAAAAGTGACTGTGGTTTGAAATGCCAAACATACCTAGTCAATTTCTGATGAGTTTGTATAGGACTTGATATATATGAGTCAAAATTATTCTGTACCAATTCTGTACATTGTAATTTTGAATACTTGTTTAAAACTGTGTTTGTTAAAGTATTTTGGTTAGTGTAAAGTTTTTTGCATATTTGAATTTTAGTCTTAATTTAAGAAAGCTAAAAAGTAGCCAGTTTTCTAAAGTTCATATACTATTTTTAATGTTATTTTTGTTTTTGGTAATTGTAATCTAGTAATGTTACTAGTAAAAGATTTATAGACAAAGCATAGACCCATTAACTGTTCATAAGCCAAAATTATAGGCATGTTTTGTATTTCGTGTTGTACTTCTTTTGTTTCATATTGGACTTTCTTTCTACATCCCTTTTGCAGGAAAAAATACATTTGAGGTTTTTTAGCATAAAGCTGTGCATTGAAAAATATAACTGTATTCATAATGGTTAGCAAAACACTCTTTGCCACCAAAGCTAAATGAAACTGTAAAATACCTCTAGATATTTGTGCCAATGAATTTTTCTTAGCATACTGGAATTATAAGAAAAATATTTTCAGTATTTTTCAGGACTTAATGGGACTTAATATTAAATATGTAAATCATCAAAACTTACATTCCATTCTCAAAATTTTCTTTGAATATCTATAATATACCATAGTATGTTCTATTTTATCTGGATTGAAGAATCATGTTGTCTGATTTTATTGGGTTTACAAGTTAATTTACCCAATAATGATCTTTTGTTAATTAGTTGAAGTAATCTTTTATTCATTACAGATTCATTCTGTTGTGCAGATTATTTTTTAGTACTGGTGTCTCTCATTTATGTAGTAGAGATTTTACTGGGGAATTTCTTTTGTTTTCTGTGTATTTCTGTTTAGTCTCTATAAATCACATGTTTCAAAGGGGGAAATTATCTACTAGATCCTAATGAAATGAAATTCAGTACAATGAAATAAACATCTTAAAATGCATATTTTAACAGAAAATATAAACAAGCAGAGGTGTAAATGTCAAGTGTTAACACTGATAGGTGGTATACTCATGAGAAAAAAGTAGAAAAATAATAGACTCACAAATACATTTATCTGATTGAAATTCTTTAATTTCTCCCCTATAGAAATTCTCAAAGGGAATTTCAGTCTTTTGTATTATGTAGTTTTTCCCATCAGTTAATGTCACTTACTGTTTCTCTGTCAAGTTGATGCAGTTTGCAAAAGTCATCTTGGAAGTAAGGATGCAAGAGAAAATGAAATATTAAAATATTTGACCTTGATTTAGTGATAGTTTATCCAGTTAATTGGTAGTGACTGGGTATTAATAAAAAGACCTAAAAATTCAGTTAACATTGTTTTTTGGAATGAGTTTTTCTTTTGTGTTAAATAATTTTATCTTACGTAGGAGGTACCTGTATTTTGTTATAACCATGCTATCTACACAATCAAATAGGTATTTTTGGGTATGTTGGTAGAAATAACCTCTTTCTCCTCTACCGTGAGGGGGAGGGGAATCTCCCAATTTTTAGTGTATGTGATTTAAGAAATTATAATGTATACTTAAATTTTAAAAAATATAAAAATGGCTTTAAATATATTATTTTGAAGTGATTGTATTATGGTTTCTTAAACTTAATGACTGACTAAATGTAGCAACATACCCATGAGAAACCAGATCAAAATTAAATGCTTATTATCACTGTGACCTTGAATTTATAGTTATTTAGGATAAAAACAGATGGTGCCTTAAAATGAAGGAATGCCCTGCAATTTTTATAACTATATATTTTATTATGAGTGGTCTTCTCAAATTGGTCCCCAGTTTTTTTCTTTGAAGTTGGTGAAGTAAAATTTTTAAAATTGACGAGTATTTCTTTTTTTTGCTTCAGAGGCTCCCCTTAATTCCCAGAGTTCTCATTTTCAGTTAAAATGGACTTACACTTCACAGATGTAGAAAAGTAAGTTTGGCTAAGGTTTCTGAAAATCAGTTTATTTTAGGAAAAGGTGGTGGCGCTTCTGTTTGCAGTTATTTATACATGGGAAAATCTTCGAATATCATTTTTTTGTCTTTTTAATAAATAATCTATCAAAGACATGAATTCTTCCCTAAGACCTGTAATTCTTTTTCCTCAGATTATTGACACTCATATTTGAATATCAAAGTTAGCTTAGCCAAGAATTATTTTTTAGTAATTAAACTCAGATTCATGCAGTGTATTTTTAAACATTATTTTCCCCTTCTCTTTTTCCTTCCTAATAATTTTTAAGGTGTCAAAGAACTGGTTTCAGTTGTTATTGTTTTTTTTTTAATGTAAAGACTTGTATTTTTACTGTGTGTATTTAAATAAATGATGAATATAATTTCTATTAAGACAAATTATTCCATTCATAGGACATCATGGTCTCTGCTATAAGATGCCCACATCTCTGTGTACTCAGAATTTGTTGTATATTTTTCAATTTTGAACATAAACCCAACATATTTCTTTTTTCTGTTTCACCTCCACTACCTCCCACCAAAGACAAAAATCTAGGTTTCTCTACAAATAAGTATATAAAGAAAACATGTCTTTCCTTAAAACATGTTAAAATTGAGATAGAAATAGTTTGGGCAAGGAAATGTAATAAAATACATAGCTGTCAACCTGCATCTGTTTTCGTATTATAGTTAAAGGTTTATAAAGGACAAACTATATATTATGCTGAGATAGACTCAGTAATTCTTTATTTGCAAATTGATGTTTTTGTTCTTATCCAGAAAATGTAGTGTATAGTAACAGTACTTAGTGCAAAGGAGCTTGTCTGTAGCATATACTGAAAAATGATTGTCACCTTGCAGATTTTTTCATTTAAATATGCATGATCTTCTCCAGGACTTTGTATAATATATGGTGTGATTTTGTGTGTATTTTTTATATAAGTAACATTACATTTAACTGGTTGTAACTCACAGAAGTGCTATTTATTATACTTTGTAGAATGTTGTATATGTTTTTATCTGTGTTTCAGTGTTATGGTGTGGGATTTCATAGATGAATATTTGCCTTCAGTCTTTACTCAGGTATTAATGTGTAGCAGTTTTTGGTGCTTTCTTTTTAATCTGTCATAATCTGGTGATCTGAATGTTCAACAATAAATTAGGTGAACAAGAGCATGTGGTGCACAGAGATTGCTTGCTTACCAGTTCACAATACCATCTCAGGAAAAAAAGTCCTCCAAAATTATTTCTTTACAGCACATCTGGATTTCACAAACTTGAAAGCCTAATAATAAATATAATTATTTATATAATAATAAAATGACATAATAAAATGACACATCATGTGTAAATATTGGAAGCAAGATAAATTCTAGTATTTTCCAATTTGTATTCTATAGCATTTGTATGAACATCTCTCATGGTTTATGTTCTATTTTTTTTTCATTTTTTTTTTCATGTTCTATTTTTAAGGAATTGTAGCCATCTCTGTCAAATACAGTTCTCTTCCAATGATCATACTTTCCACTTTTCTTACACTAACTTGGTATATATTCTTAGGTGGCCAGTTTCTCAAATTGCATGAAATTGAGAATAATTTAAACAGTTTGTAAACAGATATCTAGGTCTCCCTAGATCTACTAAATTTGATCAGTAGGGAAGAAACCTGGGATTCTGCTTTGAAAAGTGCCTCAAATAGTAATTCTCAAACTTTGCATTATTCAAAAAAATTAATTTGCTAGAGCTCTTAGAAGCATCCAGAAACACTGTCCTTAGAATTACATGATGTCAAAAGAGTGCATCATTTGAAAATTTAGTATAGATCTAAACTTCATTAAGAATGGGTGAAAGTGAAAGTGGGGCAGGACATCTTTTGAGAGACAAGTATCTTCTTACACTGATGAATTTTAACCACTATCTCTAAATTTATCAACTTCTACAAATCATCTGCATGTATTAACATTATCTATGTTATTACTGAATATATCCCCAGAAGTAAATCTTTAAAAATGAGAAATATACAGCTAGAATTTTTAATGGTTTCCTTGGATACTTAAAGGATTATCCTGAAAACACCCCAAACGGAGGCCACTGGAGTATACAAAATGAGAACCTCATAGGTCATTCTCACTGGTTTTTTTCACTTTTTACAATTCCCACTTCATCTTCACTTCCTTTCTACTTTATATATATAATTGCTGCATAGCAAATTAAAATTTTAACAGCCTTAAACAACACGTACTTACCTTTTTAAAGATTTTACTTACTTATTTTGACAGCACAAGCAGGCTAAGCAGCAGGCAGAGGGAGCAGGAAAAGCAGGCTCCCTGCTGAGCAAGGAGCCCCATGCAGGGCCCAGTCCCAGGACCCTGGAATGATGACCTGAGCAGAAGGACCACGCTTAACCAGCTGAGTCACCCAGACATCCCTAAACAACACCTATTTACTTGCTCACAGTTTTGTAGGTTGGAAGTCTGAGCATAGACCAACAGGGTTTTTTGCTCAGAATCGCATCTCTAAAATCAAGGTATCAGCTGGGACTATTATCCTGGGCATTCAGGTTGTTAGGGACTAAGTTTCCTCATTTTTTGCTAGCTGTTGACAGGGGGTTATTTTCTCAGCTCCCCAGTCTTCCTGTTATGTGGCCTTGCCCAAATGGCAGTTTGCTCCTCCAGATCAGCAGAATTATTTTCACACTTTGAATCTCAAATTTCCTCTCTGACCCAGAATTTTTTTTATTCCTTTTTTAGACCCAGATTTAGAGGGCTCATGTGAGAGCAAATCCACTGAGGTAATTTCCCTTTTGTTTTTGTTTTGGATGTGGGGAGGTTGTTTCTGTTTTGGTGCAAGAAAAAGGTTTTATTAATGCACAGGGGCAAAACCCATGGGCAGAAAGAGCTGCCTCCCCTTTGATTAACTAGAGACAGACCTTAATTACATCTGCACGATCCCATTTGCCAAATAAGATAACAGAATGATGTTCCAGTTATACTCACAAATTCCATCCACACTCAAGGGACATGGAAGATAAAAGATGGGTACACTACTGGGTGAGAATCTTGGGGCAATTTTAGCAGTCTGCCTTGCGTGCATATCACAGAACTTTATAAAGTCTTTCATAAATGGCTATACGTAAGTTGTATTTTCTTTAATAGATCTAATTGAAGGAGTTGATAAATATAAAATGTTTCAATGAAATAAAAGCCCCTCAATTCTTTGAGCTTTTTTTTTTAAGATTTTTTTTAGAGAGATGCCTGGGTGGCTCAGTAGGTTATGCGTCTGCCATCAGCTCAGGTCATGATCCCTGGGTCCTGGGATCAAGTCCCACATCAAGCTCCTTGCTCAGCAGGGAGCCTACTTCTCCCTCTACCTGACATTCCCCCTGCTTGTGCTCTCTCTCTCTGACAAATAAATTAAAAATCTAAAAAAAGGGGCGCCTGGGTGGCTCAGTTGGTTAAGCAACTGCCTTCAGCTCAGGTCATGATCCCGGAGACCCGGGATCGAGCCCCACATCGGGCTCCCTGCTCGGCGGGAAGCCTGCTTCTCCCTCTCTCACCCCCCCTGCTTGTGTTCCCTCTCTCGCTGTGTTTCTCTCTGTCAAATAAATAAATAAATAAATCTTTAAAAAAATAAAAATAATAAAAATAAAAATCTAAAAAAAAAAAAGATTTATTTTAAAGAGCACTCAACACCTGCATATTTATTTTAAATGGAAGGGGAGAGAGACTCTTAAGCTCACTGCCTGTTGACCGCAGAGCCCAACTTGGGGCTTGATTGCAAGACCTTGAGATCATGACCTGAGCTGAACTCAAGAGTCAGATGCTTACCCGACTGAGCCAACCAGGTGCTGTGGTTGAATTTTTTTTTAATTTACATATTTGCAAGAGAGCGACCTGCAGAGTGAGTGGGGGAGGGGCAGAGGGAGAGAATCTTCAAGCAGACTCCCTGCTGAGTGTGGAGCCCCAACACTGGGCTTGACCTGAGCCAAAACTGAGTCTGATACTAATCAATTGAGCCCTCCAGGTGCCCCTGATTAAATTTTAAAAGAGAAGAGAGCAATCTCCCATCCTTGGGTTTCTTCACATGCGCGCGCACGCGCACACACACGAAAGATTTTGATTAGAGATGGTTTTGTTCTTGTTTTTTGTTTTTATTTACTTTTTAAATAGTGGGCTCCATGTGCAGCATAGAACCCAATGTGAGGCTTGAACTCATGATCCTGAGATTAAGGAAAAATAGGTTATCAAATAGGATCATTTTACTATATTTGATAGATAATTTTATATTGGGTATGGGTAAAGAGTAATGAAACTAACTCAAGAAAAATTTTATAAAATCAAGTTGAACTTTTAGAGGTACTTCTAGTTGATTTGCTTCTCTTGACTATGTTTGGAATAAGAGTTAAGTTTTATAAACTTTCTAAGTTGCTTAAATCATAGTATACTATCAAAATGATTACATCTGGTTTTGTAGAGCTATTTGCTCATTTGAATATTCATATATGTAAACCAGCTTATCCTTCAGTATCAGATAGTTCTGTAACGATGTTCATACTAACACAGGCTGAACAAAAACTGTCCATGCATATGTTCCTATCACATTTCCTTTATTCATCTCAGTGGACATTTAGGCTGCTTCCATATCCTGGCTATTATAAATAATACTGTAATCAACATAGGGGTGCATATGCTTTTTGAACTTATGTCTTTTTATTTTCTTTGAATATTTAGAAGTGGAATTGCTGGATCATATGGCAGTTCTGTTTTTAATTTTTTTAGGAACCTCCGTACTGTCTTTACATAATGGTTGAACCAATTTACATTCCCACCATCAGTGCACAAGGGTTCCCTTTACTCCACATCCTTACCAACATTTGTTATTTCTTGTCTTTTTGATAATAGCCATTCTGACAGGTGTGAGATCATATCTCACTGTGGTTTTAATTTGCATTTTCCTAATGGTTGACCATCTTCTCATATACCTATTGGCAATATGTGTATCTTCTTCGGAAAGATGTCTATTCAAGTTCTCTGCCATTTTTTAGTTGGATTTTTTTTAAAGATTTATTTATTTTAGGGTGCCTGGGTGACTCAATGGATTAAAGCCTTTGCCTTCAGCTCAGGTCATGATCCCAGGGTCCTGGGATCGAGGCCTAGGTTGGGCTTCTCTGCTCAGCAGGGAGCCCGTTTCCTCTTCTCTCTCTGCCTGCCTCTCTGCCTACTTGTGATCTCACTTTCTGTCAAATAAATAAATAAAATCTAAAAAAAAAATATGTATTTTAGAGAAATACATGAGCAGGGAGAGGACAGAGGGGGAGGAAGAGATGCAGATTCCCTGCTGAGCATAGGGCCTGATGCAGGGCTCAATCTTATGACCTTGAAATCGTGACCCAAGCCAAAACCAAGAGTTGGATGCTCAACTGACTGAGCCACCCAGGCACCCATGGGTTATTTGCTTTTCGATACTAACTTGTATAAGGTCTTAAAGTATTTTGGATGTTAGCTCCTTATTGAGCATATCATTTATGAGTGTCTCTTCCCATTTAGTAGGTTACCTTTTCATTTCATTGATAGTTTACTTCACTGTGCAAAAGTTTTCAGTTTGATGTAGTTCCATTTGTTTATTTTTGCTTTTGTGATCCTTGAGGAGGAGACAGATCCAAGAAAAAAATTTTTTTAAAGATTTATTTATTTGATAGAGAGAAACAGAGCCAGAGAGGGAACACAAGCAAGGGGAGTGAGAGAGGGAGAAGCAGGCTTCCTGCTGAGCAGGGAGTCCGATGTGGGACTTGATCCTGGGTCTCTGGGATCATGACCTGAGCCGAAGGAAGTTGCTTAACCAACTGAGCCACCCAGGCGCCCCCCATGAAAATATTTTTAAGATGTCAAAGAGCTTACTACTTTTTTCTTTTAGGAATTTTATGGTTTTCAGGTCTTAAGTCTTCAGTTCGTTTGAGCTTATTTTTGTATATAGTGTAAGAAAGTGGTCTAATTTCATTCTTTTGCATGTAGATGTCTTATTTTCTGCATTGCATATCCTTGTCCCTCTGTCATAGATTAACTGCCCATATAAACATGGGTTTATTTCTGGACTCTGTTCTGTTGTATTAATCCATGTGTTTTTGTTCTAGTACCTTATTATTTTGATTACTATAGCTTTATAGTATAGTTTGAAATCCAGGTGCGTGGTAACACCAGCTTTGTTCTTTCTTAAGATTGCCTTGAGTATTTGTTGTCTTTCATAGAAAGGAGTAACTTCTTGTCAAATCTTATTAAATTATTGTGTTCAATTCCTAATGAGCCTGTTAAGGGGGTAGAAGTGTTAGCACTGATATTTTCTTTTGTTGGTTTGTCTTACATTACTAGTATTATTTTCAACTTTTTGTTCTAAGTTGTTTCTTATAAGTATTGTTATTTATTTATTTTTAAAGATTTTATTTATTTATTTATTTGACAGAGAGAAACACAGCTAGAGAGGGAACACAAGCAGGGGGAGTGAGAAAGAGAGAGAGAAGCAGGCTTCCCGCTGAGCAGGAAGCCCAATGTGGGGTGATCCCCAGAACTCCGGGATCATGACCTGAGCCGAAGGCAGATGCTTAACAACTGAGCCACCCAGTGCCCCTCGTATTTTTAAACTCCTTATTTGTGATAGTTAAAACTAGATACTATAATAAATATTTGATAACATAACCCATGAATGCTTTAACTGGCTCACATATCCTGCAATGTTACAAAATGCTTAAAGTGAACAAATGAAACAACTGTTATTGTGCCCTATCATCTTACTACATGCCATAGAATTCTCCCAGGTTGTATCCCACACACACTTTGTAATCAGCTCTGATAAAGACGGAGTATGTGAGGGCATTGTTAGCAATCCATGTGTAAAATGTTGTGTAATCTGATTAAAAGGATGAAAATGAATTCCATTTTCCTCACATATCCTAATATGTTGTCTTGCATACCATGTAGAATGCACACAACCCCCTTTGGAGAAACTTCATTTAAAATATATTTTGTGATCTTTTGGGGTTGTCTTGAAAAGCTTCAATAGCTATGTTTATTTATATTATCCTGAAAGCAAAAATAAGATTTCTGGATCAGGAACAGATTATTATTACATAACGCAGTATACCCATTGTTTTCCCTTGCCCTACTTTTTCTGCATCAGGGCAATGTGAGAGAGCCAGGTTAACCCTGCTTGTGCAAGAGGTTTTTTGTTTTGTTTTGAACCATGGCAGAGAAATCCTGAAATTATGAATCTGGGAGTTTATATAAGCTACACACTGACCTCTTCACTTCCTGAGAGAGAAAGAGAAGCCTTTGCTCCCAAATGTTTTATAATTGTTTGGAATGTAAACAGATGGCTCCAGGTTTTATCTCCCCATAAAATGTCAATGCATGCCTCTACCAAATTGGAGGCAAGAGGAAATAGAGCACTGAAGAGTAGATATTTCTGGGAAAAGGAGGCATCTTTATAGCATGTTAGTTTCCTTTGCTCAGGAAACCACATCATGTAGAAAAATAAAAATATTCAGGAAGCATTGTTGTGTCAATAGCCATACTGGGGTATAGAAATAATGCCTCCCTCACTCCTGGCATTACTTTTAGGAACATTTAATGACCAGATGAATTGAGTAGGGCAACTTAAATGTCATGACACATAATCCTCTGATTGTGCTCTGTTGGGTAGGGTAGGCAGGAAAGAAACTGGCCGAGCCACATTGAGGAGCTCTTCTAATACTGAAGTTTATGGCATGGATTGCATGGAGCACTGGGAGTTATATGAAAACAATCATGGAACACTACATCAAAAACTATTGAAGTCCTGTATGGTGACTAACATAACATAGTAAAAAAAATGATCTTTGTTTAAAAAAAAAAAGATTGCTGGTAATGTGCAGGATAAAATGGAAGTGGATGAGGCAAGGAAAGGAAGATCATTTATGAAGCCACTGTAAAATTTGGGATGCTAGTGGGGTGCCTGGCTGGCTCAGTCAGTAGAGCATGTGCTCTTGATAATGGGGTTGTGAGTTCAAGCCCCATGTTGAGTACAGAGATTACTTAATAATATTTTTAAATATTATATATTTATATTTAAATTATATATTTAAAAAGCTTAAAAATTTGGAATGCTAGTAATAGTAGTCTAAACTAGGGTGGGAGCCAGAAAGGAGGGTAAGGATGTAAGGATGTAATCCAATGTAAGGATGACCCTAAAATGGTGGACTTTTTAAGGCTTACCAACTAATTAGATGTGGTAGGCAAGCTTCTTTTTGTATTAGATTTGACTGATTCCCATGATGTAAAGGGTATCCCGCCAGCCAGTGGCCTATCTTAATTTTTATTATCTCTAAGATTTTAGGTACCATAACTACAGGGGAGGGAATGGAGAGTAGGTTTTTGAATCTCCATTCTGTTCTTTCTTCATCTTGTTGCAATAGCATACAGTTTTAAATTAACTTTTTAAAAAAGAAGCCCATTGTTAAAATGAGACTATAATGCAGTAAATTTTTTTAAGATTTTATTTACTTAAGAGGGAGAGAGAGTGAGAAAGAGCTCAAGAGCAGGAGGAAGAAGAAGCAGGCTCCCTGCAAAGTGGGAATGCCAAAAGGAAATGCTTAATGACTGAGCCATCCAGGCACCCCAATGCAGTAAGTTCTTTAGGTGCCAGAATACAACTAAGTGGAATACTTATTCAGAAATATATGCTATGGGGTGCCTCGTGGCTCATTGAGTCAGTTAAGCATTCAACTCCTAATTTCACCTCAGGTCTTATTCTCGGGGTCACGAGTTCAAGCCCCACATTGGGTTCCACATTAGGCATGGAGCTAACTTTAAAAAGTGTGTGTGTATGTGTAAGTCAACTTTAAAAGAAAAGGAAAAATTGTAAGAAAATAAAGAAAATAAGCAATTTCTTTTACTAAAAACATTCCAGATAGATGGCCTTGTCGTCTACAATTTATCCTTTTCACAGGTATTCATTGAGTACTTATTGTACCAGAATCCATGCCACACATATTCACTTTCAGCATCTCATTTCTCTCCCCTTTAAAAACCCTTGGGGGAAAGATTATTTTCCCCACATTACACTAAAGAACCTAATATCAGAGAAATTAAACAATTTGACCATAGTAAAATTCAAAGCAGATTGTAGGAAATAGAATTATTTCCACTGAAGATGTTCAATAATAATAATAATAATCAATATTTGTTCATACCCTACTCTCTGTCAAAATCCTTCCTGACCATAGTAGTTATTGCTTTTGCCTTGAAGGTTTCCAATGATCTACCCCCAGTCTTGTTACTCTTTCTCTACTTTTCCTTAGAGATTTCATCTAACTTTATGTCTCTAATGTTATATTTTTGGTGGATGATTCACCAAGTCAGACAGACTTGTCTCTCCCTCCCCCTCAGCCCCCAGCTCTATTATCTTGTCTCTCCCTCCCCCTCACCCCCCAGCTCTATTATCTAAGTATCTCTGAGTCAATCGCAGTGTATTTAGTCTCCCTGAGACTAAATCTTCATCCTTAAATTATAGCTAGTAATACTATCTTACAAACCTGGCATGAGGACAAAGTGAGATAATGGGCCAAATGCACATAGTAGGTGCTTGAGAAATGATAGGTGCTTTCTTCACCTAGCTCTCCAATTTCTAGTTTTCTCTAAACTAGATAAATCATTTTCAAATAACTGTTGAAATTTCAACTTACAGTTTCTTTCCCTCCCTAATTAACAATTCTTTTTAGTTTCTAAATTTCTATTAAATCCTCCCAATTACACAACTTGAAAATCCACTTATTTTGATAATTTCTTTCTTAATTACCATATGCAATAATTTCTCACTTGCTTACTACATGATCAGTTGCTAAGCTCTATACAGTCCAGCACTTTCAGGTCACCCTTACATTGGTGCACTCCTTTCTGGCTCCCACCCTAATTTAGCCCATTATTATTACCATCCCACATTTTACAGCAGCTTCATAAATGATCTCTCCCCTTGCCTCACCCAATTCACTTCTATCCTGTACATTAGTTTACCATTATTTTTTTTTAATTTTATTTATTTATTTGACAGAGAGAGAGAGAGAGAGAAAGCACACAAGCAGGGGGAATGGTGCCCAGATTCTCTCTCTCTTGACCCTTTCCTATCTCGGGGACTTCTGTCTGCAGCTCAATGACCAGAATGGTATCACATGGCCACTAAGAAATACAAGGGAGGCTATGGAAACAAGTTTTAAGCTGGCTATGTTGCCTCCCCAAACAACACCTACGAAGAAAGATGTATTAATCTGTTCTGCTACCATAACCAAATACCACAGACTGGGGGCATAAACAACAGAAATTTATTTACCACAGTTATGAAGACTGGACAAACAAAATCAATTGAGGATTAAGAATTTTACATATGAGTTTGAGGAAACAATTCAGTCCATAGCAAGAGAGATAAAAGGAAGCCACAAGTAGTCTGCCACACAAGCAGACTGGGACACTGAATCTTCTGTGAGTTTTTCCTCCTAGTTGCTACTTTTCTGCCTTTGCTTAAGAACTTCCTTTCCAGAGCTTGGTTGTCAAAATTTTCTTCGCAAAAATCTATCAACTGCCACAGTGACTGCCACACTTAACTTCCAGCTCTTACTGTCCTAGTTCCATACCCTATGAAGACCATCACATTACCTCTGTGTGCTCTTCATGTACAGCTCTTAATAGATATTTATTTAACATCTACTTGTCAGGTGCTGTGTGAGGCCCTTTAGATGTATCATTTCTAATTTTTATGACAACACTGCAAAGTGAGATTACTTAACAGATAAGGAAATTGAGGGACAGAAAGATTAAAAACTGCCCACAGGAATGGCAGAGCTCAGTTTTGAACATGGTTAAAATGGGTTCTGAAACCCTTTCCACCACACCATTCTATTTCTCCAAATAGATTTTCTTCTCCTAGAAGGCAGGGATTGTGTCTCTTTCCATATGCCACCTCTTTTGTGTTCCCACACTTAGCAATGCATATTTCACATGGTAGAAATTTGTTAGATATTTTTTGAATGAATGATAATAACAATGACCCAAGATACTTCAAAAGCCTAATTTAATAAAAATTATATATAATATATATGAATATTAGCCATGAAAAAGAATGAAATCTTGGCATTTACAACACGTTTAGAGCTAGAAAGTGTAATTCTAAGTGAAGTAAGGAAGACAAATACCATGATTTCACTCATATGTGGAATTTAAGAAACAAAATAAATGAGCAAAGTAGAGGGAAAAAAAAGAGAGATGGAGAAGGCAAACCAAGAAACAGACCTTAATTTCTGTTCCTCAAAATACCATGTTAAGAAAATGAAAAGACAATTCACAAGTGAGAAAAAAAACATACCTGATAAAGAACTTGTATCCAAAATATATAAAGACCTCTCGGAGGTCGGGAAGATAGCAGAAGGCCAGGTGACCGCATTTCGGGGAGTCCCATGAAGTGAGCTCAATTCCTGCAAAAAACACTACAGGAACACTGTGAGCACCCATGAAATCAGTCTGAAATGTGATATTTCACACTTCTGGATCACCACGGGAGACAAGGACCATCGGCAAAGACGTAGAGACAAGTGAGAGTGATCGGAGGGTTACCGAGAGACAAGGGGCACGGGGGAAGAAGCCCACAAAGGTGATCCATTGGAAAGCAATACCCCAGCACGAAAGTGCTCTGTGTTTGTGGAACAACAGCAGATTATGGTCTGATTCAAAGCAAACAGAAACGGAGTGCCTGAGGGGCAGCCGGGGAATCGGGGATATAGATCTGCAGAGAGAAAGAGTGCCCCGGTGCCACACAAGGGAATGCGGTGGAACCTGCAGCGTAGATTCTATTTTTCTGCCGGTTTTTTTTCTTTTTTTTTTTTTCCTTTTTTTTGTTCTTTCCTTCACTGCTTTTCTCTCCCGCTTCTCTCCACCCCGTGGGCCAGGCATGGACCCCCCAGGAAAGGCGATTTTGCAGACTTGCATGGGATGTGCGGGGCCACAGGACCTCAGTCCCTCCTGCGTGGGGGTCACCACAGACTCCCTGGGCACAGACAAGGTCGCACAACCCCAAATCAGTTGCGGTTTCATGGTGGGAAGTGAAACGACAAGCAGGGGCTTTGGATGGAAATCAAACCAGAGTCTGTGCCCGACTGGCTGTGACAGGCGGCCAAGGGAGAGGCTGTGTGCCCCTCCCCCTCCACCCCCGCCCCAACGTCCAGAGGGTTGCTAATTACGGGCTTTGTCTGGGAAGGAGGTCTGGGCGCAGACATCTTGCTCTGACCTGACTTCCTCAACAGCTGAAAAAGGCCATAAAAGAACAACCCCTCCCCCAGAGAATTGAACCCTGAAAACCTGGTTACAATAGACTCCAGTCCCTAGGAAGAGGGTGGAGAGACGCAGCCCAGGTAGAAGAGACTGAAAATAGCACAGCAGGCCCCGCCCACAGAAGGCAAGCCAGAAGCTCAGGAGGACAACATCCAAACTGTAAAAACCCAACATCGGGGAGAAAGGCAATTTATTAAACTCCTGGTACTGCCCAAAAAGCTGTACACTTTATTGATAGTTTTTCACCTTATTTGCTTTTTTAACTTTTTTCTATTTTTACTTCTAAAGGTTCCACTTTAAACTTAAAAAAATTCATTCTCACGATTTTTGTTCTTTTAATTTTTAACCCACTCTTTATCACAACGTGATACTCAATACAACACTCCATAACAATTTTTTTTAAATAAAGATTTTATTTATTTGACAGAGAGAAACACAGCCAGAGAGGGAACACAAGCAGGGGGAGTGAGAGAGGGAGAAGCAGGCTTCCCGCCAAGCAGGGAGCCCGATGTGGGGCTCGATCCCGGGTCTCCGGGATCATGACCTGAGCCAAAGACAGTGGCCCAGGCATCCCTCCATAACAATTTTTTACCTTGAAATTTTTTCAAACACATTCCTGTATTTTCTGTTGTTGTTGTTGTTGTTGCCTCTTGTTTGCTTGTCTGTTTTATCTGTTTTTTCCCTTTCTTCTCTCTTCTTTCCTTTATTTTTTCTTTTACATATACATATAGTTATAAGCTTCAAGGTAATCCTACATCCCTATTCAATACTACCCCTATATACAATCAGTTCTAATCTCCCTATATCTCTAGAAAGTGGGCTCCTCCAACAATAAGACAAACCCAGGAGGATCTGAAATACTTTCCTTGCCCACAAGGAGTGTCTGCCCTCACCTTCCCACCCTAGTCTGTCACTGTTTCTATGTAATTGTTTTTGCCTTTGTATCATATAAATACTGGTCTTAGGGGTCATTCAGGTTGGGCTTCACTTTAGGATCTCTTCATTTACTCTTCATGGCCTTTTTCTTTACCCTGTAGTAGTTTTGTACCATATAAATCCTGCCACTGGGCCCCACTCTGGAAGGGGTTTCTTTTCTGCTTCCTTTCTCCCTTTCTCTTTTTTCTTTCTTCTTCCTTTTTGGTGGTGAATTCTGATTGCTCCAAAACCTTCCAGTGACAAATTCACCTGGATAGTGTCTGATATATTTAGGTATATACCCCCTCAACCACTCCTCATCACAATGACTTGGAGGAGAAACAAACAACAGCAGGAGAACCCTGAGACTGCAACCCCGGTCACAGAATTACTGGAAATAAACATAAACAATATGACAGAAATGGAATTCAAGGCAGCAATCGTCCAAGCAATGGCAAATTTGGAAAAGAACATTAGTCTCAAAATAGAAGCCCTAATAACAGAAGTGAAAGCTGAGGTTAGAAAGGCTATTAATGAGCTGCAATCTAATTTAAATATGCTAACAGCTAGAGTAAGTGAAGCTGAAGATCATATCAGTGATTTAGAAGACAGATGGATTAAGAAGGAGGAGCAAGGGAAGTCTTGGAGCAAACAGCTAAAATCCCATGAAAAGAGAATAAGGGAAATAAATGATGCCATGAAACGCTCCAATATCAGAATTATTGGAATCTCCGAAGGAGTTGAGAGAGAGAAGCCTACAAGATATTGTTGAACAAATCATGGATGAAAATTTCCCCAATCTGGGGAAAGAAACAAATGTTCATGTCCTAGAGGCAGAGAGGACACCCCCCAAGATCAATGAGGTCAGAAAAACCTCCAGGCACATAATTGTGAAATTTGTGAATCATAAAACCAAAGAATATGTCTTAAGGGCAGCTAGGGGAAAGCGATCCCTTACCAATAGAGGGAGGACCATCAGAATAACGTCAGACCTTTCCACAGAAACCTGGCAAGCCAGAAAGGGCTGGCAAGACATATTCATGAAATTACATGACAAAAATATGCAACCAAGGATAATGTATCCAGCAAGGTTGACTTTCAGAATGGAAGGAGAAATAAAGAGCTTCCAGGACCGCCAAAGTCTAAAAGATTATGCAACCACCAATCCAGCACTACAAGAAATACTAAGAGGGGTTTTATAGAGGAGAAACGAACCGAAGAGCGACACAAAACAGAAATTTACAGAGGTAATCTATAGAAACATGAACTTCACAGGCAACATGATATCAATACAAATGCATCTATCAATAATCACTCTCAATGTGAATGTCCTAAATGCTCCAATAAAAAGACACAGGGTTGCAGACTGGATAAAATTACAGGACCCATCCATATGTGTTTACAAGAGACACATTTTGAATCTAAAGACACTTCCAGATTGAAAGTGAGGGGATGGAGGACCATCTTTCATGCCAACAGACCTCAAAAGAAAGCTGGGGTAGCGATTCTCATATCAGACAAATTGGATTTTAATCTAAAGACTGTAGTCAGAGACACAGAAGGACACTACATCATTCTCAAAATGATTCTTGTAGATCAAGAAGATCTAACAATTGTAAATATTTATGCCCCCAACATGGGAGCAGCCAACTACATAGGCCAACTGTTAAGCAAAATAAAGAATCATATTGATACAAATACATTAATTGTGGGAGATCTTAACACACCACTCTCAGCAATGGACAGAACATCTAAACAGAAAATTAACAAAGAAACAAGAGCCTTGAATGACACATTGGACCAGATGGATCTCATAAATATATTCAGAACATTCCACCCTAAAACAGCGGAATACTCATTCTTCTCGAGTGCACATGGAACTTTCCCCAGAATAGACAACATACTAGGTCACAAATCAGGGCTCAACCGATTCCAGAAGATTGACATTATTCCCTGCATATTCTCTGACCACGATGCCGTGAAACTGGAACTCAACCACCATAAAAAGTTCAGAAGGAAATCAAACACTTGGAAGCTAAAAGACGACCCTGCTCAAGAATATGTGGATCAGGGGCGCCTGGGTGGCTCAGTTGGTTGGGCGACTGCCTTCGGCTCAGGTCATGATCCCGGAGACCCGGGATCGAGCCCCACATCGGGCTCCCTGCTCGGTGGGAAGCCTGCTTCTCCCTCTCTGACTCCCCCTGCTTGTGTTCCCTCTCTGGCTGTGTTTCTCTCTGTCAAAAAAATAAAATCTTAAAAAAAAAAAAAAAGAATATGTGGATCAACCAGGAAATCAAAGAAGAACTGAAACACGTCATGGAAACCAATGAGAATGAAGATACATCGATCCAAAACCTATGGGATACAGCAAAGGCAGTCCTAAGGGAGAAATTCATAGCCATCCAAGCCTCACTCAAAAAATTGAAAAATCCCAAATACAGCAACTCTCATTACACCTTAAAGAACTGGAAAATCAACAAAAAATCAAACCAACCCCTCACACAAGATGGGAAATAATTAGGATTAGAGCAGAGATGAATGAATCAGAAACTAGAGATACAATAGAACACATCAATGAAGCTAGAAGCTGGTTCTTTGAAAGAATCAATAAGATCGATAAACCATTGGCCAAACTAATCCAAAAGAAAAGGGAGACGACCCAAATTAATAAAATTATGAATGAAAGGGGAGAGATCACGACTAACACCGAGGAAATAGAAACAATCATCAAAAATTATTATCAAAAATTATATGCCAATAAGTTTAACAACCTAGAAGAGATGGATACATTCTTAGAAACCTATAAACTACCAAGACTGAAACAGGAAGACATTGACAATGTGAATAGACCTATATCTAGTAATGAGATTGAAGCAGTGATCAAAAACCTCCCCCAAAACAAGAGTGCAGGACCAGACGGATTCCCTGGGGAATTCTACCAAACATTCAAAGAAGAAATAACACCTATTCTCCTGAAGCTCTTTCAAAAAATAGAAACGGAAGGAAAACTTCCAGACTCTTTCTATGAAGCCAGCATTACTCTAATCCCCAAACCAGACAAAGACCCCATCAAAAAGGAGAACTTCAGACCAATATTTCTGAGGAATATGGATGCCAAGATTCTCAACAAGATCCTTACCAACAGGATCCATACATTAAAAAGATTATCCACCATGACCAGGTGAGTTTTATCCCAGGGATGCAAGGGTGGTTCAACACTCGCAAAACAATCAACGTGATAGAACAAATCAATAAGAGAAGAAAGAAGAACCACATGGTACTCTCAATTGATGCAGAAAAGGCATTTGACAAAATACAACATCCATTCCTGATCAAAACTCTTCAAAGTATAGGGATAAAGGGAACATTTCTCAACCTCATAAAATCTATCTACGAAAAACCCACAGCGAATATCATCCTCAACGGGGAAAAACTGACAGCCTTTCCTCTGAGATCAGGAACAAGACAAGGATGCCCACTCTCACCACTACTGTTCAACATAGTGTTAGAAGTCCTAGAAACAGCAATCAGACAACAGAAAGAAATAAAAGCTATTCAGCTTGGCAAAGAAGAAGTCAAACTCTCTCTCTCTTTGCAGATGACATGGTACTCTATGTGGAAAACCGAAAAGACTCTACCCCCAAACTACTAGAACTCATACAATGATTTGATAATGTGGCAGGATACAAAATCAATTCACAGAAATCAATTGCATTCTTATACACTAACAATGAAAATATAGAAAGGGAAATCAGAGAATCGATTCCACTCACTATAGCACCAAAAACCATAAGATACTTAGGAGTAAACCTAATCAAAGAAGTCAAGGGTCTGTACCTGAGGGAGTACAAAACACTCATGAAGGAAATTGAAGAAGACACATTAGATGGAAGAACATTCCATGCTCATGGATCAGAAGAATAAACATTGTCAAAATGTCTATACTGCCCAGAGCAATCTATACTTCTAATGCCATTTCATCAAAATTCCACCAACATTCTTCAAAGCGTTGGAACAAACAATCCTAAAATTTATATGGAACCAAAAAAGACCCCGAATCGCTAAGGAATTGCTGAAGAAGAAAAACAAAGCTGGGGGCATCTCGTTACCTGACTTCAGGCTTTATTACAATGCTGTGATTACCAAGACAGCATGGTACTGGCACAAAAACAGAGAAATAGACCAATGGAACAGGGTAGAGAGTCCAGATATGGGCCCACAAATCTATGGGCAAATCATCTTCGACAAAGCAGGAAAAAATATCCAGTGGAAAAAAGACAGTCTCTTCAATAAATGGTGCTGGGAAAATTGGACAGCTACATAAAGAAGAATGAAACTTACACCACACACAAAGGCAAACTCGAAATGGATGAAAGACCTCAATGTGATGCAGGAATCCATCAAAATCCTGGAAAAGAACATAGGCAGTAACATCGTTGACACTGGCCACAGCAACTTCTTCCAAGACACGTCTCCAAAGGCAAAGGAGACAAAAGCGAAAATGAACTTCTGGGACTTCATCAAAATAAAAAGCTTTTGTACAGAAAAGGAAACAATCAACAAAACAAAGAGGCAATCCACAGAATGGGAGAGGATATTTGCAAATGACACTACAGACAAAGGGCTGATATCCAAGATCTATAAAGAACTACTCAAACTCAACACCCAAAAAGAAGATGAACACATCAAAAAATGGGCAGGAGACATGAAGAGGCACTTCTCCATAGAAGATATACAAATGGCTAACAGACACATGAAAAAATGTTCAGCGTCACTAGCTATCAGGGAAATTCAAATCAAAACCAACTGAGATACCACCTTACACCAGTCAGAGTGGCCAAAATTAACAAGTCAGGAAACAACAAGTGTTGGAGAGGCTGCGGAGAGAGGGGAACCCTCTTACACTGTTGGTGGGAATGCAAGTTGGTGCAGCCGCTTTGGAAAACAGTGTGGAGATTCCTTTAAAAATTAGTGAAAAGAAGGGCCATATGTACCCCAATGTTCATTGCAGCAATGGCCACAATCGCCAAACTGTGGAAAGAGCCAAGACGGGGCGCCTGGGTGGCTCAGTTGGTTGGGCGACTGCCTTCGGTTCGGGTCATGATCCCAGAGACCCGGGATCGAGTCCCGCATCGGGCTCCCTGCTCAGCGGGAAGCCTGCTTCTCCCTCTCTCACTCCCCCTTCTTGTGTTCCCTCTCTCGCTGTGCTTCTCTCTGTCAAATAAATAAAAATCTTTAAAAAAAAAAAAAAAAAAGAGCCAAGATGCCCATCAACGGATGAATGGATAAAGAAGATGTGGTACATATATACAATGGAATACTATGCCTCCATCAGAAAGGATGAATATCCAACTTTTGTAGCAACATGGACTGGACTGGAAGAGATTATGCTGAGTGAAATAAGCCAAGTAGAGAAAGTCAAGTATCACATGGTTTCACTTACTTGCGGTGCATAAGGGGTAACCTAGAGGACAG
>PITA01016481.1:0-46518 GCA_004023965.1 Spilogale gracilis
TACCTGGGGAAATTGCTAACACCCTCCCTCCCTGCCTTCTCTGGACCCTGGCTGGCAGAGGCTGGGCTGGGCATGTGCGTTTCTGTGCTACAGTGGGCATCCAGCCACAGAGTGAAGGCTGCACTCCCCATCTCTGTGAGGCGTCCCCAGGAGTCCTCCTCACTAAAGGACAACTGATTTCTTTACTGAAACTTGAAACTCATGGCGCTTCTTGCTCTCTTTAGAGTTTTGTCAGGGATTGAGATTCTTATTCTCCTTCTGTCCGCTTTGATTCCGGTCCTCCACTCAGGGGTAGTAGGAAACTTTCCATTTGCCACCCACTTATCATCATAAAATGGCTAGGGTGGCCTCACATTCACACTCCACACTGTGTAGAGTAAGAAGCCTATCTTCCCCCAGCCACTGAAGAAAGGTGGGCCTCTCTCTCCTTGGACAAGTTGAGGTCATGTGCCCACCTGCAGATATCGGGGCTGCAGAAATGTCCCACATGGATTGGCTTAGGCCCAGGGGGCTCATCCTGGAGCTGGAGGTGGGGTCATTCCCATCCCACTGCTGGGCTATTAGTTCAATAAGGCAGCATGAAACGATGTGGAAGAGGCATTGGCTGAGGCATGCCTTCTTAATGCTTCCAGACCAAACACAGCCCTTAAGACTTACCTTCTTTCTGGTCTGCCCTTCCTATGTGACTAGAAGTTCCTTGAAGGCAGGGGCTGTGATCGTTTGGTCCACCACTCTAAATGATCCCGTGCCTAGCTTCATGCTTGGCATGTTGCTGACATTGCAGTAACTACTTGCTAAGCTGAATTCAAATAAAAGGAAACAGAACTCGGGACGCTAAGGATTTCTGATCTGCCTATCTCCAAGATTAATGGGCTTCATTTACATGCAGCAGCAACGTCTACTCTTCAACCTGCTACATTCTTCTTTATTTGATATTTCCTCATGGACCCCTAGGCTTTGCTTCTTGCCTTCTTTGTCCCCCCCCCCCATTTTATCGTCTTTGGTTTGCGTGACAGTTTCTGCCCGTGCTACCCACATTTGCGGAGCCTTGCTTGGTGTGCCTAAGGATGATCAGCTCTCTAACATCTGTTTCCTGGAATGTACTGCATTTTAATTGCATCTTAAAAGCGGAGGCGTCCTATATGGAGTTACCTTTGGGAAATTTGGTGTGGAGTACTATTGATTTATTTATAATTCATAGCCTACTCACTTCTGCCAAAAAAAAAAAAAAAAAAAAAAAAGGAAATAAAAAGCAAAAAAACCCCAAACCACAACAAAACCTTGAAGCTTTTGGCCCAGGATTTTTAATCCTGGTTCTCTCCACCTCACTGTGTGACCGTGGGCAACTCACTTGACCTTCCTCAGTCTCAGTTTTCCTCATCTGCGAAATGGAAGGCTGGTATGTGGGAGGGGGTGTGGGTGGGTGAGTGGATACGTGTGAGTGCTGCTTGCAGTTCCTCCCGCCCCAAATTCCACGATGCTGTAAGTGTGGATGTGTCAGAAACCTTGTCTGATATGCACAATTACAAGACAGTAAAGTACGAAATGAACTGTGGAAGCGCAGTAGGAGAGCTCGCTTATGGAGAGTAACCTTTTTAGCTATTCTGCTTCGTGGCCCGTTTGTATTGATTGACGGAATGCCTCAGGAACCTGTTAAATGCTGGCGTTAACAATATTGCTAGCGCATGTCAGGACTGGAACCCCTTGAATATGATCCAACTTTATTATTTTCCTCTCTGTTTGTTTTTAATAATGATGACACACCACAGATAGCTAAAGACATTCTAATAACTGTCTTCAGCAAAAATGTGTTCTGGCACCTGCATCGTTGCTGATAGCTGAGATCATCCATAGCATTTTCAGAGAGCATGCCGAGAGAAAGCCGACTTAGCTTCTAAAGCAAAGTTATGAGTATAATTTTCCTCAATTGCAGTCTAGTCTCATTTGATTTGTGCTCAAGGGTACTTCAATTGGATTGATTTCCACCAGTTGGGAAATCTGACTATAGCTGGAAGCCTGAAATGGAACTTGCTGCACTGATTCTATTAGAAACCAAATGTATTTGGTATCCAGAGTGACCACAGAATTGGTCTGCAGATTTGAGGAGCATCAAGGGTCAGGGAGCGGGGCTTGGGGGGCAGTGGGCATCAACCTGAACTTGTATGGCGCCTTACTCAGGCTCCAGAACCCTCCAGGTGCCTTCACAGCTTCTTCCTTTTGACAGTAATTTGCAGGCTTCCCATGCATAATTTTCTTCTGTCTTCTGACTGGAAACCAGCAGTGACCGTTATGACCAGAGAAAAGCTGACATGAGCATTTGTCTGTTAAGAAACCCCTATAATTAGGCACGTTAGTCAGCATTCTGTCTTGTTTCTATTTTTATCCCAAGACCAGCATCCTCACAAACAGCTTTTCCACAAATTTCTGTGTTCTGTTTCTTGCCAAAAGTTTGCAGAGTCCATTTTAATCCCCGATTAAATCGAAAGGAATCTCCCACACTGTTCCTAAGCCCCTTGTATCTCTGGCAAGCAGAGAAGGTCATATATCAAATCCAGACAGTCCCCTAGCACTAGGCTGCTGGCACCATTCAACGGAAAAGTAGGTGACCAATTGAGCTGCTCTAAACCAGCATCTGCTAGATGCTTCCTTTTTCTTTCCTTCTTACTTTATAATAGAGAAAGCAGATGCCAAAATGGATTTGTATTTATGAATCTTTTGTCACTTGTCAGGATTACTTTCCTCTTCATCTTAAGTTGTATAAATTCATCTAGAACATTAAGTTCTTAAATGTAGTTTTATTCCCTTGAATCTACTGTAAAGGATTTGTGAAAGAGAAAAAAAAAGAATTATGGTACATAACAGAACACGATTGATGAAAACATAGAGCCATGCAGGATATATATTTTAAGAAAAGGTTTCCAAAGAGGAATCCATCATGGCAGAGCTGTGAAGTGTACACTCTATCATAGAAGTTCTAGATTGTAAAATCAAGATGTCTATTTTTTCTTCTTTAAAAAATATTCTATTCAGGACATAAAACCACAAGCATTTTTCTTAATAATGCTAGCTGATGAGAAAACTAACAAACAATAATTTTAAAAAAGGCCAACTTATTACCTGTAGCAGTGGGGGTAGAGAGAAAGGCAGGTGGAGGAAATTATTTTCTTAAAGTTTGGGTCAGGATAATCTTTTTTTTTGTTTGCTTTTGTGTGTATGTATATTTCTATGGAGGAGAGGGCTCAGAGAGGGGCAGAACTTGTGAATTGGTCAGTGTAGGTTAGGTTGTGCTGCAGTAACAAAGGACTCAATATCTCAAGGCTTATGACAACCAAGATTTATTTTTGTTTGTCTCAGATGACCCTGGCTATAGCTTTGTGCCATGTCATCCTTGTCTCAGGATTCAGACTGAACAAACAGCTTCTATGTGGGATGTTGCTGGTTGTTGAAGAAGAGGAAAAAGAGAACATGGTGAACTCTATGCTGGTTCTTAAAGTGTCTATCTGGAAGGGACACCTTTCCCTTTTGCCCAATTGTTTGGCCATGCCAGAGATGTGGGATGTATGGCTCTCTAGCAGGGGAGGTCCCAAATAAGAATGACCCTATATAACCCATGAACAATCATGAGAATGGCCTCCCAGAACTTGTAGAATAGGATGTGTAATTGATGGAGGCTCCAGCTGATGCACTTGGGCCTCTGTTTGTGCCAAGGCTATATTTCTCATGTCTGGATATAGATGAGATAATTAAATTCCATACAAATCAGTTGTTCAGAGTGTCTGTCCTCTTTATAGCACTTTGGAGGGTGATGGGCACTCTCATGGCCTCCTGCTAAGGAAGATAGGCTCTTAGCAGCCATGTATTACACCATGTAATTTTACCTCTGCCTAAGGTATTTAGATCCACAGTCTAGATCGAAGAGCAGCCAGTAATAGACTGTGAATAGCCTATGCAGTGGTGTTGTGTGAAAAACTGTCTAAATACATGCAATAGTGATTAAAGGGGTGGAGGGAAAAAATCAATCAATTCTCTTTGGATTTAAACTAGAACTTGCTTTAGTTTAGATTCTCCCAGGAGCAGATGCTGAGACAGTAACTTGGGTGTGGAAAGTTTACTCAGGAGGTGTGATAATTGATTTTGCAGTAATCTGGCTGACCTAAAGGGTGCCCAGATAGCTGACAGAACATTATTTCTGTATGCATCTCTGAGGGGGCTCTGGATGAGGTTAGCATTTGACTCAGTAGACTGAGTAGAGAAATCCATCCTCAGGATTATGGGTGGGCATCATCCGGCTACTTGGGGGTCCAAATGGAACAAAAAGGCAAATGTAGGTCAAATTCTCTCTTCTTGAGCTGGGATATCCATCTTCTCCTGCCCTTAGACATAGGAGCTCCTGGTTTTCAGGCCTTTGAAATCTGACTGAATTATACCATTGGATTTCTTGGTTCTCCAGCTTACTTATGACAGACTGAGGGACTTCTTGGCTTCCATAACCACATGAGACAATTCCTAGGATTTATTTCTCTCTCTCTTTCCTTCTTTCTTTCTCTCTCTCTCTCTCTTTCTTTATTTCCTTCCTCTCTCCCTTCTTCCCTCCCTCCTTCCTTCCCTCCCTCTCTCTCTCTCTCTCTCTCTCTTTCTTTCTTTCTTTCTTTCTTTCTTTCTTTCTTTCTTTCTTTCTTTCTCTTTTCCCCTCCCTCCTTCCTTTCTTCCCTTCTTTCTCTCTTTCTCTCTATTATCTATCTACTACCTACATATCTACCTACCTATCCATCACTTTGGTTCTATTTCTCTGGAGAATCTGAATAACACAGAAGGTGATCCCAGGAACCACAAATAAAGACTAGCCTAAGTGGGACATGTAGGAGAAAAAAATTACTCAAGAGTTACGGAGTGGTGCGGCACCTGGGTGGCTCAGTTGGTTAAGCGGCTGACTCTTGGTTTTGGCTCAGGTCATGATCTCAGGATGAGCCATACATCCAGCTCCATGCTCAGCAAGAAATCTGCTTGAGATTCTCTCTCTCCTTCAGCACCTCCCCCACTTGTTTGTCCATTCTTTCTCTCAAATAACTCTTAAACAAAAGCAAAGGTTAAAGAATGGTTACTACTGTGGGGCACCTGGAGCTCAGTTCTACTGAGAACCCTTTGAGGAACCGCATAAGACTCATGTAGAAATCGTCCTACTGGAAGACAAGGAAGGTGGACAATTTATTCACTGAGTGCTGTCCCCCGTCAGTTGTTGCTTCAAAAGCATTAATCCCTTCACTCTTCTGGGTTGCACCTGCCACCACTGAGTGGGCTTCTGTAGATCAAAATGGAGAAGTTGAAAGTTGCATGGAGCCCCTGAGTGGTTCAGTCATTAAGCGTCTGCCTTCAGCTCAGGTCATGATTCCAGAGTCCTGGGATCAAGCCCCCAAGCAGCCTCCCTGCTCAGTGGGAAGCCTGCTTCTTCCTCTCTCACTACCCCTGCTTGTGTTCCCTCTCTAGCTGTGTTTCTCTCTGTCAAATAAATGAATAACATCTTAAAAAAAAAAAGAAAGTTGCTTAAATTGGGAAGCTCAGCCTGCTAAAAACTGTCTACCACAGCTGTGGTGAACTTGAGGTAAGTTGGCAGCATCTTCAAGGACTTATAAGGAGAGAAATAGGAAAAGGAATAGAAAAGACACAGAAGAGCACAAGGCAGAAAGCCCCATAAATGAGCAAAAAATATCAAGAGACTGACACTATGAGCAAGAAACTGAGAAGCAGAAGAAGACATGAAGCAGAGAAAACATATATATTGAGAAGCTGGTTAGTCTATTGGTTGATTAGTCATTGGGCTGTTTACCCAGAGATGGCGAAGAGCTATTTCTGCAGAGGGGCACTGACCCTTATTTTCTTTTCTGTCCTCTACCTTGCAAGGCAACTTCAATGCATTTTAGTAGATAAAATTTCTTTGTGACTTTTTTATTACTGATTAGAGATTAAAATCCTAGTTCCAAGGAGAAGATAGAAACTAGAAGTAGATTTCCCCCCTAAATAAATTTGTTTTCATGCAGATTCTCAGGATATGGGTAAAACGTGAGCAAGCATGAACACTACCTCCTGAGTTTCTGAGACCCCATGGACAAGAAAGAGGAAAACTTGCCCCAAAATGGAGTACAAAGTGGTTATGGTTTCTCTTAATTCCTGTTTTGGTGCTGTAGGGTGAGGTTCATTGACGCTTAGGGAGCAGTTCTTTCAAAGCTTAGGGTCCTGCCTTTGCTAATGAGAGAGAAAGAACCTTTTTGCAGTGGGTATCAACAGGTGCAGCAGCACCACCATAGCCCTGGTGTGTGTCCTATTGCATTGCCCAGTGAGACATCTGGGGACTCCTTGCTCTCTTTAGGGCCAGATGGGTGTAGGTCTCATTCTTACCAAGGATGGCTGAGCATTCAGAACACACAGGCCCAAGTAAGCCATTGATCCTTCTAAAATACCTACCTGAAATCAGTCATATTCTTACATTTTTAAAAGTAAAATTCATCCCTAAAAGGAAATCGTTATTTTATTGTCAAAATGCATTATTCAGCTTTATATTTAAGGTCTATAAATTTCAACTACTTTGGGGGAGAGTTTTGGGACCAAAGAAAGTCTTGTTCTACAGTGATGCTTGTTTGGCAGAGGGAGGGGTTGCTTAGGACCTCTCCAAAGAGATTGCCCTCAAGATAAATACAGTGATAATATCTTAAAAGCTTTATCTACTATCCCTCCCTTTCTTGATCACCGATGGAATATTACACCAAGAAAATATTCCAAGATTCTCTTATCTATTCTCCTCCCCTTTTGGAAGTGTACCTGTGCAGTGTCTCATTCCACACTGCTTGTCTGGGAGTGGCTTTTGAATTTGCCTACACTGAGATTTTGCTCTTTTCATGGAGAACCCTTGAGGATGCTGTCTGTCCCAGGTTGGTTCTCAGGGAAGCAGATGTTGAGGTAAAGTTAGGAAAGCCATGAGTTTATTGGGGAAATATACCTGTAAAGGCAAAAGAATATGAAACAGGATTACACAGAGGGAACTATCAGAGCACGATACAGATGGAATAAGCCTTCTGCCAGCCCAATGGAGAGCCCCAGAGCAAAGACTGCCCATTATAGGAGCTCTGTGTTGGGTGGAGGTGGCCAGATCCTGTGTCACTGTCTTGCTCAGTTATTGCCTGGAGGCCACCCTGAGAAGAGCATGACCTTTGCTTGAAAGGCTAGGCAGACCCTAAGAACATTACAGCTGAAGCCTGTCAGTGGCCCACACTCCTTGAAGCTGGCCAGTGAGTTCTCTCTCAGAGACAGAGCTGAGCGGTGCATCTGTGTCTGCCTTGGTTGACTCAACCAAAGGAAAGATTGTATAGTGTGGACATTGTAAAGCATTACAGGTAGACTGAGGAGAGAGAAATCTTTAGTGTTGATAAATTATTTATTTGGGGCCTACTTTGTGCTGACTGCTTTCACAAAGCATGTGTCTTCTGACACTTTGAGCAAAAGAACAAAAAAGAGAGGAGAGATGGCTTTTTTTTTTTTTTTTTTTGGTCCCTTCCTTTCTCACTCTTTGTTGTCTATTGTTTGGCTGTCTTGCTTGGCAGAATATTTAAATCCTACTTATCTTTCAAGGCTCAGATCAGGATTGTCATGGTGACAAAATATTTGAAATTGGGACTCTCCCAGAAAATCACAGACTTATTTGAAAGCCTGTGCCTTCAAATCATCAGGGCTGGCCAGCCTTGTGGCTTTTCTGTAGATAGAAGAATTTTTTAAAAAGATGTATCTGTTTAACTGAGAGAGGGAGAGAGATAGATAGACAGACAGAGAGAAAGGGAACATGCACACGGGCAAGTGGGGGGTGGAGGGGCAGAGGGAGAGGGAGAGGGAGAGAGAGAATCTCAAGGAGAGTACTATTGAATGTGGAGCTCAATAGAGAGCTTGATCCCACCATCCCATTATCATTTGATCAATTGATCCCATTGTCCCATTATTCGACCTGTGTCAAATTTAAGAGTCAGAGGCTTAACACAATCATGCAGGTGCCCAAGAACTTTTTTTTTCAATTTTTTGTTTTCTTTTTGCCTTACCAAAACCTTAACCTATTTTATGTTTCCTAACACGTGACTATTTTTTTACCGTCATCAAGTTCATAGCTCCCTGGGACAAGATGGCGGGTGTCAGTGGTCTTATTAGAAACCTGTGGCTTGTCCCGGGTCAAGTCTCTACATTTTTAGGAACAAATTTTCTGCTATTTCTAGACACATATTGACATCTATCTTTCCTCCCTCCATAATAAAGACATATTCAGAGAGGAGTTTTATGCAACAAGTGTTGTCTTTTTTTTTTTTTTCTAATTATTCTTCTCTGTGTCTTCCCTTCTGTGGCATTTTCTCCAAAGATGGCTACTATAATCTCTCCCATATTTTTCTTTTTTTAAAGATTTTATTTATTTGTTTGACAGAAGGAGAACAAGCAGGGAGAGCAGCAAGCAGATGGAGAGGGAGAAGCATGCTCCCTGCTGAGTAGGGAGCCCAATGCGGGGCTTGATCCCAGGCCTCTGGGATCATGATCTGAGCCAAAGGCAGACATTTAACTGACAGAGCCACCCAGGTGCTCCAATCTCTCCCATTCTTTATGCTCTTCATGAATCTGCCATGCCCCCATTGAAAATGAAGTCTAATTCACTTCCCTTTGAATCTGGGTGGGCTTATAATTGCTTCTATCAACAGAATGTAGCAAAAGTGATTGTGTGTGACTTTCAAGGTTAAATTACATAAGATCATGCAGTTTCTTGAGCCTTTTGGGACACTCACAGTTGGACTCTAGCCACCATGCTGTGAGGAAGCCCAAGCACCCTACAGAGAGGCTCATATGGAGAGGGACTGAGGCCCTGGGCCCACACCCCTGAGAGAGCGCCAATCCCAGTCCAACTTGCCAATCATAGAAATGGGTTATCTTGAAAGGATTCCTTCAGGCCATAGTCTGAGTGCTCGGATCAAAGATGCATGAGACATAGATGAGCCTTCCTCACTGAATCTTCTGCAAATTGTAGACATATGGGCAAAATAAATGACTATTGCCATTTTAAGCCACTATATTTTGGGATTGTTTGTTACTAAGCAGTAGCAACTAAAACACTTTCACTTTGTGGAGTCCTCAAAGATAATTGATTTCTGCCCTTTTAGTGACTACTATGATGGGTCACTCCATTATATTGTACTGTGCAGTGATCTTAGGGAAAGATGACTCAGTAAGTTAATTTCTAGACAATTGTGATATAATCTCCAAAAATACTGCTTTTTCATAATGTGGTCGCAGAAGATTCAGGGTCTTTTTTATTCTTCCATTGATGGTTGTCAAGTCTGTAATAAGTGTCTGGCCATTTTCACGGATGCATGAATCTTGACAATGAGGTTTGAGAGATTTACACAATGAAGATGAGAACCAGCATGCTCTGTCATGGTGCTTGTTCCCTAAACCTCTAGAAGTGAGTATTCTTATTTTTTGTCTTACTTAGATTTATGTGACGCTCTGACTTTGTGGAACACTTTCTTCTCCCACTTTTCTTTATCCCAGGATTCTCCAAACGGGGTTGTGCATTTTTATCATTCTCTTAGAGATTGATGATGCTCCTTAGACTCCAAGAGTCTTGCAGTAAAGAAATTGATTTCAATTATTTCTTTATTCCAATAGCATTTATTGAGCATCTATTCTAGTTCAGTTTTTTGGTAGATACTGAGTGTACAGTGGTGAACAAACATACGAGGTCTTCCCTGAACAGTCCAGTGAAGAAGACAGCTAATTTGTAATTACAGTTTGTAATGACTGCTTTGTAGGAAAAGAATCATGTGCCACAGAAAGAATGGGAGGAGATCTGCATTAGACTGAGGGACAGGAAAATTGTCTCTGAGGAAGTGATGTTTCAGCTGAGACTTGATGGAACAGGTATGTTAGTTAACTGAACGGCGTTCTAGACAGAAAACACAACACATTCAAAGGCCATGAGACAAGAATGGTGTTGACAATGAGAACATGTTGAATGTGGAGGCAACAAGGAAAAGCCCCTGTGAGTGGAGCAGGGTATAGAAGAAGACCAGCCTTTTGCAAATGATAATTGATGGGTGTTCAGGGGGCCTGTCCCAAAGGCGGGAAGCTGGAAACCCACGATCATGTGTTTGTAATTGCACAAAGTGATAGAGAGGCTGATGAGACCGCATCACATTTTACTGTGAATGTAAATGAGATTGTGAATCAGTAGGTCTGCGGTGGGACCTGAAACTCTGCAATTCTACTCAGCTCCTGGGTGATGCCATTCCCAGGGCTATCACAGGAGAATTAAGGGTATAAACTACCTCCCTCAGGCCAAGTCTGTCAGCTCTCCCTTGTCTCTCAAATCCCGATTCCCACTCCAGATTGTCTGGAACATAAATAACTCAGCTGTCCTTCCCTTCTGAAGGGTAATTGTACTTTCTTATGCTCAAATATTCTCTTGTTTATCTTTGTTGTACTCATCTCTGGCTCTAAGCGTAGTTGGTGACCAAAGTTCTAAAATTTCTTTTTGTAAATGATTAACTGATTTTAAATGTGGTCATTAAACTCCACATAGCTTAGATGGTGGGGCTTTGTCAGGGGCATGGTGGTGGCAAGGAAACCCCAAGGAAATCTTCCTGGGAATTTTCCAGAGACAAATACCTCATGTGAATACTAGGGTGTGCAGTCATGTTAAAGATTGGAAAGACAAGTTCAGAGTATTCTCATGACCAACATGATTCCTACATTGAAAGAAGGAGTGGGGCCCATGTCCTTCTACATTTAGCCTTTACCAGGTTTATACTTTTGCTACTGAAATCACTAGTTTTTCTTCCTCTATGTGTTAAATTCTTTCTTGCTTCAGTTTCAAACTCACCTCCTATAGGAAACATGTTCTGGCAAGGCAGGGGTAAGTGTGGATGTGTGTTCTAACGTGCTTATCCAGAGGCCCATCTACCTGTGCTTTGACTTGCTTTTAAGTGTTTGGGGGCCTGGGTTTGGGGGGTACAAAGGCCCTCTTTTGCTCTGTGAGGCAGAATGTATAACAGGCCTCCTATGCCCAAGAGCAGCTAAAAGAAGCTGAGTGTCAGAGATCACAGAGTGAGTTAATAGAGGCTCATAACAGAGAGCTATCTGGTCCAAGGTCTTGTTCAGTGATTTTATTGCTATTCTGATATTTATCTAAACTCCATGTACATTCTTGGGTGTCTGTTGACTGGTTGCCAATTTCTGGAGGCAGTTTTCCCCAGTGAAATGGGGATACCAATAGAGAAGGATGAGATCATTTGGGAACACCTACAAATGCACAGCTTTTATTTTAGGGGTTCCATATTTATTTTAATAAATATTCGAGAAAACCACAATGGACATATAAAACTTGTGACTTCATAGGTTCTCTTTCTTAGCATAAGGCCAGCCAGTTAAAAAAAATGATTGATGTAAAGTCAACTTAAAGACACATAATGAGTAAATAGTAGTACAGGTTGTGAGGGAAAAATCACAAACGTGGTATGCAAATTATGGAGTCCTAAGGGATTCAACACTAACAATTTAAAATGTTACCCTTCTCAAGAGAACCGCTCTTTGATGGAGTGAGTTTATTTATTTAACACACATTTATCAAGATGAATATGATATGACTTTTGCCCTTGAGGAATTAACAGCAAAAACAGAATCATAAATAATCACAGTGCAAAAACAACAGCTAACATTGACTGTAAACTAGTCATCTGTAGCTGTTTTACATGCCAATAATCTCATTCATTTTTGGAATGATTAAAAGTAGATTTGGCTTTTATAACCATTTTACAGATGTGGAAGCTGAGCATAAGGGAGATTAAGTCATCCAGTGTGCAGTAGAGAAGGCAGAATTAGAACCCAGCCAGTAGCAAAGCATACACAGGCCCAGGAGAGAACAGCTGACTGAGAGACAAACAGGGAGAGCCAAGAAAGCTCTGCTCAGAATGGGGAGAGCTCAGGCTCTGAAAATTCTACATAGCAAGGACAATACATGCAACAGCAAGAAAATGGGACAAGGTGGATTGAGCTTGGGCAATGGTATAAGTTATTCAGGGTGTAGTTGGAATTTAGGATGAATACTAGGATTAGTGGGAAGTAAGTTTGCGATTTTAAGGCCTGATGTGGTGAGAGGACCCAGGTTAACTAACTTAGTTTAGGATTTCCAGAAGCAGATCCTGAGCTGTGGATCTGGGTGCTGAGAGATAAATTAAGGAAGTGCTCTATGGAGAAATGAGCAAGGAAGTGAGGATGAAGAACAGGGAAGAATCAGACAAAGGTCTACAGGGATGAGCTCAGGCTAGTCCTACAGGAAGCTCTGGGGTAGAGTCGAGCTGTCCGTAGCCAAGGCTCCCACACCCAAGATTCACTGGTTAGAAGCCAAAGATGGGGGCACGTAAATTTCTAGGCATTTCCAACTTGCTGTGCATGTGGGAAAGGTAGGTTCCAGTAGCCTGAGAGCAGTCTTCCAAAAAAAGATCTCCAGGTGCTCCTGGTTGGGGGAAACAAACAGACAAACAAACAACAAAACAAAAAAAGCATGCCGAAAGCAGGATTATAAATTGGTAAAAATGGATCTGATATGAAGGGACCCGCTTGTCAGGGGCACTGTTATCTGCTATATCGAAGTTTGAAATCAAGACATCTTTCTGGAAAGGCCATGTTGAGGACAAGGGAAGTGACACAATGTTATCCAGCTGGTAGAGCTGACCCAATGGCCACCTGTAAATCTTTTTTGGTAGGAACCTACATTTTTCATACCAATGACCTTCAGTCATGCCCTTCCTCTCAAAGTAATATTCTCTACTTTGTATTTAAGAATTGAAAACTTTTTATGAATTTATCTTAATTCCTACGAGAGAGTTGTCAGACAAAAAAAAAAAATCTATTATTGTATCACTTATAAAAGCCTTAAATGAAAAATGTGAAGAACACAATGATTATCGAGATGATTCAGCAACACACTGGTTATCTTGTGAATTGCTTGTTTCATCTATATAGTATTTTTAAACTTATTATTTTTTCCAGGCGATATGGTTTACACAACAACCAGGAGCCCTTCCTTTGCTTGTTGAGAAGAACTATGGAAACAGAAGGTGCTTTGTTTAGGTTGGAGGAATCAACATAAGCTACTCCCCCCCCCCATCTTCTAACTTCTTCTCTTAGCTGCATATAATACTCAGCATACCTTGTATTTAAACAATGAGACAATGCAACCAGGGGCCAATCTATGATTTGGATCCTGCTTGCTTTACTTCAAAAGGCATAATCAATCTGTCAGAGCCCGTGTTTAGATCTTTCCTCCTCTTATTGTATGCATGTTAATTGTATGTTTCTGGGGTTTTTAAATAATAAAATGTTGGAACAAAAGTAATTTCCACATATATGAATAAAATATGTGGCATCTAGCAAAAGAGAGAAGACATTAAAACTTTAAAAATTAATGTAGTTCTATTGAATTCAGAGGGTTCAGACTTGAAGAGCAATAGAAGATTATGTAATATATATGTGCCATAGGTTTACAGAAAGCTTCTGGGACTTGACCCAATCCTGCTAAGACAAAATTGATTGGGGAGTCCTGGATTATCAACTTAACTATAGACAATAGTTATAAGCCAGTACCTCCTTAAATCTTGTAAGATTATTAAAGAAAGGGACAGTTTTCATATGATTTTATCAAGTTTAGCATTTATTAGCAATTCAAAGTTTCTATCTAGTATAATTCCAAGCTAAATCTAGGCCTTTTGTCAAGGCCAGTGATATCCAATGGACATATAATAGGAACCATGTCATTTTAAACTTTCTAGTACCCACGTTTAAGCAAAGCAAGAAGAAACAGGTGTAATTAATTTAGTGAGATTAAATTTAATCCAATATACCTAAAATATTACCATTTTGAAATGTCATCAAAGTTGTTAATGAGGTATTTTAAATTTTTGTGTATGAAGTCTTTGAATCCAGTGTGAATCTAATCCATTTTAGACTTACAGTGTATTTGTAGTATTAGACAACACAAGTCCAGGTAAATGAAAAAGCATAGCTCAATTACATTATACACCAATTTAACTTATGCAAATTCAAACATATGAACGTCACCTACCCATTCCCCTAGAAAAAGGAAGAAGTCATTTAAGTATTGTGGACTGCTCGGTTTACATTCTGCTCTGTGAGTTTCTATCCTGGACTGGGAATACTTTCACAGAGGTAAACTGACTCTCTCCTACCTGCCCTGAGCCCCCACGAGCCTCTTCTGACCTGTGTGTCTTGCTGCATTTAGTGTATTCCTGGTGCTTAACGATTTTTATTATTTCTTACAACATGACCTCTAATATAAGCTTCATAGGACATTCATTTGAAGAAATAGTCCTGAGTTCCATTACTGGAAGAAAATCTGCCCGTGATGGGCTCAGTAAGAGGAACCAGTATGTTTGTTGGTTTCCAGGATGGAGCAAGAAAACATGACTGCAACACATCTAGCCATCAATATGCAAGAGAGAAAAATTTCTCTACTCCACGTATCTTCAAGGGTAGTTTTGACTTTGTGAGTTTCAGTTTATGGGCGGAAGAATCACAGGCAAATCTTAGTCCGATGTAGTAAAGAAGACCCTTCTTACGTGGTCCTTTAGTCAGTCCTCGTGATGTATCAGACATGTCTTCTTCTTAGTCCAACTCCGAATTTATAGACATTGAGGACCTGTGAGTGTTACCTGAGGGAGCGTGCCCAGCTGACGGATGGAATCACATTCACACCTCCTTACCTGCTGCATTGTCCCATGCTCACTGTCCTTCTTCCTCAGAAATTTGCCTTGATTCAAAATTAGCTTCTCCTGTTTCATTCCCACAGAACCCTGGTTCCTTTCTGTTGCTGAACAGCTCGCTATTTTGATGAAGGCTTAGTCCTGCGCTTGCTAATCCATAGATCTCTAAGGTAGAGTTTGTGTTGGGAGCGCATGCCTAGACAAACAGAGCTCCCTCTTCAAAGAAAAGATTTTTGAAAGCAAAAAAGAAGTTGATGGTTTCAAAATTACCCCTGGAATGAGATGATAGGGATCTTACAACTGGATCTCACTGTTAAATGCTGGTTGGTGCTTGTAAGCAATAACCTTAAGGTCTTCTTGGCAACTTAACTTTGTGATTATAACAACTCTTTCTCTAGATTTGGCCTTCTCATGTTTTCCTTGAACTTTCTGCCATTTTTTCCCCCAGGAATGTGGCATCACAGGCAGGAGTTGTCTGGAAAATGATCCTTTACCTTTTAGGGCTATTTATCTTCTAAGGCACTAAAATAATAATTTGTGATATCTTTAACAGAGTTTAAATGAATGAGTAAATTTGGCTTTTACGTTATTTGAAGTTTATAATTTCAGCTGTAAAGTGGGATTTTTATAGTTTCGTGGACTTAGGCAAAAGTAGATGTGCATCCAAGCTAATATAGATTCCAGCTTTTATGTATTAAAAATTGAAACTTTATAATATATTCGTCAAAGCAGGAAATTAAAATGGTATCTTTATTTCTATAAAAATTGAAAGCCAGTCATTATATTTTGTAAAAGAGATTAAATAAATACAATAAACTTCTAACATAACATACATTTGACACTTACATTATTTTTCTCTACATGTGGTGCTTGTGATAGCTCACTTGGCATTGTAGTGATATTACCTTTGGTCAGTAATTAAATTGGGTCTAAGAACTTTTGTTTCCCACTACAGTCTAAGTTTTTGAAGGTCAGCTCCAGGCCTCTGTATCCTTGGCATCTAGTACATAGTAGGCCTATAGTATATATGTTGAACAAACAGGTAACTTTTGGTCTGCAAGGTCCCAAGAATTGTGACTTACAAACATGAAAATACTTAGTGATATGATGCATTAAATATAAAGTATGAGAGGGCAAGGGAGGGACTGACTATCTCATGAGTACCTACTGTGTGCTAAGCATTCTGATCCTTGTCACAACATGCTATATCTAAGGTGCTACCTTAGGTTCTATGAGCTATCTATATTCATTGAATATTCTTAGCCCATAAAGAATGGGGAACAGTCTGGGGCCCATGGGTGGCTCAGTTGGTTAAGCATTTGCCTTTGGCTCAGGTCATGATCTCAGGATCCTGAGACGAAGCTCCGTGTTGAGCTCCCTGCTCAGCAGGGAGTCTGCTTCTCCATCTCCCTCTGCCCCTTCCCTCTGCTCATGCTCTCTCTCTTTCAAATGAATGAATGAATGAATGAGTAAGTAAGTAAATAAATAAATAAATAAAATCTTTAAAGAATGGAGAATGGACCAAATCCTGTTATAGTCAAGTCAGTTATAAGGAGAACCCATATATTTCTAGGGGCTTGTTGGTGGTTCCTTTATTTCAAGAACTTTCCAGGACAAGGAATGACCTTGAATTGTTCCTAACATCCACTCTAATGCGATTAGCTTTGAAATAGTTTCTTGGTTATTATCCAGGTCTTCCTGGCTCATTTTAGAGTTGCAAGGTGAGGACAAGCTCTGTCCCAGAAGTTCAGCACAGGGTCATGAACTCACTTCTTTCTAACTATGTTCCAGGATAAAGTTATCCAGAAAGTGGCTTCCTTTGTAGGAAAACCACGGTCATATCCATCCTGGGTAACTTTGCATGGATTACCTAATCTCTCCAAGTAAGTGAAAAGTCTACTATCTAACTTGTCCATTGAGAATGAAATGAGCTTATTTATCTACACAGTGCTGGCAGATGGCATCAGTCATCCATTATTAAAATAACGCCTTGTAACAAATGACCACAAAACCTCAGAGACATGTAACAATAAGTGCTTATTGCTATTGCACTTGGGTCCACTGGGGGTTGGCAAGATGGGTTTGCTGATCTAGGCTGGGCTTGCGCACATGTCTGCAGCTTGCCTATCTGTCAGCTGGCTGATCAGCTGACAGGTTGAGAGATAACTTCTGCTCAGGCCCATATGTCTCTCATTTGCTGTCTGGCCAGCCTGGGCACATTCCCGTGGAGGGGGCAGAAGAGTAAAAGAACAAGTATTACTGTGCAAGTCCATTGCTAGCGTTGGCTTATGGGACATCTGTTAACATCCCACAAGCCACAAGCCAATGTGAGTACATGAATGATTTTGATTGAGTCTAGCATCTAAGAGTGAAATAGGTCACCCTGCCCATGGCTTCCAAGTAAACTATAGGCAAAGGGCATGGATAAAAGGAGGGGTGAAGAGTTGGGAACAGTCTGTAATATACCCCAACAAACATTGGTTGGTTCTAAAGAGCAGCTGTCAGATTTTTGGCTATCTAACATCTGAACTTCTTTCCTACATGTGAGGTTTTCCCCACCTCATAGGTCTTGGTGAGAGGCAGAACCCTTCTCCTTCAAAGGAAGTGAAAAAGCGGGAGATACTTAGTTTCCCAATGCTTCTGGCTTAGTATAAAACTCCATGATCTAGTCCCAGCTACCCCAATATCTTGGTCTGGAATCCTGAATCTGGAGCTGAGTTGCAAAAAGTATGGGGAATCCACACAGGTGGTGGTGGAGGCCACATAGTGTCTCAGGGAGAGATGACAAATTTGTCAGTGGTAGTTTCTCATGAGAGGCAGAATGATTGCATCAATGATCCCAATGTGCCACCCCCTGTATCGTGGCCTTTATTGTGTGGTGTTGCACTTCCCTCATTAAAAGGTCAAATCTATTTCTCAACTCAAAGCCAACCAAGACTGGTCTTGTGATTTGCTTTGGCCTATAAAGTAGATGATGGTGCTGCCAGTTCTGAGCCTAGGCCTCAAGAAGCATTACATGCCTTTGCAATTTCTTTGCTCCTCCGCTACCTCCATGAGGACATGCCTGGTCTAGACATGGTGGAGGATGAGAGACACGTGGAGCAGAGCAGAGTCATGCCCGTCACCCCTAGTGAGGCTAGCCTAGAAAAGCCAATAGTTGGCCAACGTGGAGCCCCATGAATGGCCCTGCCAAGACTACAATGCTTTTTACCAGCCTCTAAGTGACCCCAAGTTCACAGGCGACAAACGTGTATTATCATATGTCCCTGTGTGTTTGCGGCTGTGTGTTAGCATCACTGCAGACACAGCTAACTGATACACTGTGTCCAGTGCTAGACTAGTTGTGTGCTGGGGTTTTGAGGGGTTCCGTCTGTCTAGCATCTTTGTTCCTGTCTATTTTCAGAGCCTGGTCTTCCAGATTTCTTGGCAATTATGTAAGTTACCCAGTATCTTTTCAGCAAATTCTCTTTGTGCTTCCATCAGCTAGAGCCAATTTCTGTTTCCCACACTTCAGAACTCTGTCTAGTACCATGCAAGTGTAGTGCCCACTCTTAGTATTCTTCTTCCATCTCTCTGTCTGTGTGAACTGGCACTTATCTTCCCAAACTTGCTTCATTCGCCAATTAAATATCGTCTGACACTCTGTCTTCCCCAAGAAGCCTCTCCTGACTAATTGGGAAGTGCCGGTTTCTTCTCAGATCTTCTTTTCTTTGTGTGCCAGCATCTTCCCAGCCTCACTCGCCACTGCCTTCCACGAGACAGCGCAGCAGCGAAGCCACTGTCATTTTTCTCGCATATGTGATTCATCTGTCGGATGTTTACAGAATCATCAGTGTTTGTTCATGTCAACATCACCCATTATAGAGTTTAAGTGTGCAGTGGACACAGATGGTGTTGAATTAATTGATTTTGGAGCACCATGTAGTCATTCACTTGATTCAGGTGAGGACATCAGCCTTTTGAAGATGGTGAGTAATTTAGACATTGGGTAGAGACAGCAATTGGTGGCCAGACAAATTTGCTTTAAAAGGGATTACCTCAACTGAGCTGTGTCTCTGGCTTCTGTCATTAGAATCTAATATGTCTATTGGGAACAGTTAGCGTAATGGAAAAAATGGGAACCTGGGAGTCCAAGGGCCGAGTTTGCATGCTGGCTCTGGGCATTAAGCGAATGACTCAGCCTCTCCAAGTTCAAGTCTCCTGAGCTCTTAAATAGGGACACAACAAATACTGTCCTCATTCATTGCTCAAAGTTGCTGTGACAATCAAAAGAAATATTGCTCATGAACATGCTTTGTAAACTATAAAGAACTACACAAGAGCAAAGGAGTAAGGACGGACGCCAAGATATTGAACTTTCGTTTAGAGATGAACAGGAGAAGACAAGAAGTCAGTGCAAGCCAGTGTTCAGGTAGTTATTGAGTAATAAATTCTCAGGTCTGATCAGGAACCAGTGGTCACTGGCCTGCCCACAACAGGCTGGCAGACAGGGATGAGAAGAGCCATGTAGCAGCATCAGTCCACGTAGTGGGGCAGGATAATGCCAGCCAGCATGGCCCTCTGGGTCTTCTAAAGCCAAAAGCCCAGTAGTGAGTGATGCTAAAGAGTGAGTCCTCTAACTGTAGTTATGGAAGTGAGATTTAGAGACGGCTTATGTTAGGTAGGAATTGCCTTTGGTCATGAGTAATAGAGGACTGAAACATAGTGATGTAAATAATTATGAAAGGTTTCATTTTTCTCTCCTAAGAAGAAGTCCTAGGGTGGCTAATTGAGGGCTGAAGTGGTAACTCCATGAACAGAGACTCAGGCTCCTAGAAATCCACTGCATCTATCCTTAGAGTGTGATCATTTTTTGCAGCTCAAGATAGTCACCACGGCACCAGCCATCACATTCATATCTCAAGCAGGAAGAATGAGAGAGTGTGCATGCCAGGTGAGTCATTACCCTTTAAAGAATTTATCAGAAAACACCATCTAATGACTTTGGCTTACATCTCCCTGGGCAAGGGGGGCTGGCAAATGCGCCTTTCTGGCTGAGCATATTATTATCCCCAATAGAACTAGGGTTCTATTAGTAATGAAAAAAGAGCTGGATACTCTGTGGGCAATTTGCTTATCTCTGCCATAGAATTCTTATGCTTTGACACCCCAATATCACCATGCATAGTCCTCAAAGGAGAAAGGAAACATTTGGAAACAGTGTAGGATCATTGGCTAAGAGTTTGGATTTGGAGACAGAAAGTCCTGGTTTCAGATTTGCCTCCATCACTTCCTAGCCATGTGACCCTGAAATATTTGCTCAACTTCACTGAGCCCAAGTTTTCTTATCTACAAAATGTAGATAATAATATTTTATGTCATGCGGTTTCTTTGAAAATTTAGTGGCTTTGCAGAGCCCTTAGCACAGTGTATGGCACCCAGGAAACACTTGAAAAAGTTCTCTATAAAAGTGCATGAAGTGAATTATTTAGTGTGCAATGTGAGTCATGGTCTTGTTGGTTCTACAACGGTGAGAAAAAGACATGTTTTTAATCAAGAGGGAGTATCAGACCTAAGTAATTTATTACCAGCTGCTGGCACCAGAATCCCTAGTAGGAAGGAAATTGTTCCTGTGCTGGAAATGACCTTGATGAACCTGGTGGGGACGGGGGTGTGTCTAGAGGGTTAGGCACTGCAGGAGACCTTGAAGTAGAGTGATGCAAGAGCAAAGAGCATACGGTGGGCTGTCCAACCACAGCCCCTTGTCTGTTCTGCTAAGGCCCATGAGCCAAGAATGGTTTTAAAATTTCTGAATGTTGAAAAAAATAAAAATAATATTTCATGACTTGTGAAAATTCTACGAAATTCAAATTCCAGTGTCTATAAATAAAGTTTTATTGGAACACAGCCACATTCATCTATTCATATCATCTATGGTTTCTTTTATATTTCAATGGCAGAGTTGAGTAGTTGGATGGAGACCATATGGCCTGTAAGCTTGACATATTTACTGGTTGGCCCTTTATAGGCAAAGTCCATGACCCTGGATAAAAGTGACATGTTGGGCTGGAGAAGAGTGTGGGAGAGGCAGCTACCCTGTGATGGAAGAGTGGCTGGAGGACCATTTAAGAATGGACAAGCTCAGGCAGGGTATCTTAGGGGCTCAGGCAGTGTTTCTTAGGGGCTGAATTGTGTTCCCCGAAATTCATATGTCAAAGCCCAGACCCCTGGTACATTAGATTATGACTGTATCTGGAGATAGGTCCTTTCAGGTGGCAAGTAATTGAAAATGTGGTCATTAGGGTGGGCCCTAATCCCATATGAGTGGTGTCCCCCAAGAAGAGGAATGAAAATACGGACACACAGATGGAGGAAGACCATGTGAGGACACAGAGAGAAGTCGGTGAACTGCAAGTCAAGGAGAGAGGCTTCAGGAGAAACGAACCCTGCCAAAGCCTTGATCTTGGACTTCAAGCCTCCAGAATTAGGAGAAAAGAAATTTGTTGTTGGAGCCACCCAGTCTGTAGTGTTCTGATAGTTCTAGTGCACTAACAAGGGTTCAATCAAATTGTTTGAGTTCCTGAAATAGCACCTCTTCCTTCATCTTCCTCCCAGAGCTTCAGTCTCACCTACAAGAAGCCACAGGCCTTGTGTGAGAGTTTTAATTTATGGACATTTCCTCACATGGCCGCAGTGGTTTCAGCTGTTGGCATGATATCACCCAAAGGCCGAAGCTATGGAGTCAAGCTTGATTTCCAGGCATTATTTCCTACAGCTTTGCCACTTCTTTGAATGACAGGTCTCTTTGCTGGCCATTTGTCCAGTGGAAGCAGGGAGATGTGTGAGGGGAGAATGTGTAGCCATTGTCATTTGAGGGTTAACATCGTAGAGTAGCGCTGTGGTCCATCATGAATGGAAGGCAGGAAAGATTCAGGGTAGCACCTGGCCACGCTGGGGAGAAACTTGCCCATCATTTCAGGCAAAAGCCCTTGGATCACCAGGATCTGTCTTCAGGAATGAAGGAGTATTCTTCTAGCTTCTGGGAATATTAAGGGCAGATGGTCTGTAGGTGGAATGACTTCTACCAAAGAGGGCTGCCTTGTCCCCAGACATTCTCCTCTCTGATGGGTAGGGCACATCTAGTGACTGATCACATGGGGGTCTACAAGCCTGGCCCCTTCATCCCTACTTGGGATCTCTCTGAAGGGCCGTCCCCACTCTAGATCTCTCCTTGGAGGTAGATGAAGATTTTTGCCTTTGATTTTATTTTCTGTTCTAACAAGGCAGTATCACCAGATGTTTGAAGCAAAATACTCCTGAAAGAGAGCATTTCAGTGTTCTGACCTTCTAATAACATAGGCAGTGGAAGGGGAGGAAAGAAATGAATCTTCTGTCTCTGAGAATTTGTAAAGCTTTCAGACCATGTGTGTAAGTGGACCATATTTACATAAAAGGATATGAAGCATACCCAAACTCCCAGAATGGAAGAATTGAAGGCCATGGTTTCTTATTCTGATTTAAAGATTATAATTACATAATTACAATCCATATATATAGAACTATAATTCACTCATTCATACATGTATTTCTCAAAAATCTGTTGGCTTACTTATTTATTGGAGGGATTCACTTTTTTCTAGCTTATTAAGATATTATTTATCTATAACACTGTGTAAATTTAAAGTGTACAACACGATGATTTGATGCATGTTTATATTGAAAAATGATTACCATGATAAGATTAGTTAACACCTCCATCACCTGATGTGATTACCTTTTTGTGTGTGTGGGTGGTGAGAACATTTAAGATATATTCTCAGGGCACTTGGGTGGCACAGTTGGTTAAGTGTCTGACTCTTGGTTTCAGCTCAGGTCGTGATCTCAGGGTCATGAGATCGAACCCTGTGTTGGGCTTGCCGCTCAGCTCCCTCTCTTCTGTCCCTCCCATTCGTGCTTTCTCTCTAAAATAAATAAATAAATAATAATAATAAAAAATATTTTCTCCAAAAAAAAAAAAAAAAGGCACGGGGTGACTCCAGAATTCGGGTGTCGTCCTTGCACAAGGCCCATGCTGATCTTCTCTGTGTCATTCTGGTTTAGTGTACAGTATATGCTGCTAAATAAGCACTATCAAATATCTGCTGAGAATCGATTATGGGCCAGATACCACGTTAGGTTCTGAGGATCCGTAATGAGCTCTCATCCTAATGAGGGGTGGAAACCAGAAAGAGAAACCAGTAAACAAATAAATGCAGCGAAAGTCAAAAAGTTTGATAACGTTCTGTTGGTGAGGCTGTAGAGAAGCAGAAGTCTCATACGTTCTTGGGAAGAATAGAAGTTATTGGAAGGCGCCTGGCAATCACAATCAAACCTGCAAATGCACATATCCGTGGGTTCGGCAATTGCACTTCAGGGAGACCGTCCTCTGGTAACAATGGCGCAAAATATCATGAGCACAAGATTATTCACTGCACCATTATTGGTAATACAAAAAGATAGGAAGCAACCAGAATTTTCCCAAATAGTACATCCATATAATGAAATACCATGGTGCTGTCTAAAAGAATGAAGCTTGGTACAGGAGGATCTGCAAAATATATGAAGGGGCATTTGCTGACCAGCATAAAAACATTTGTGTACAGAAGGGGAAGAAAAGAATATACTTAAGATTATCTATTATATACATATATATTATATTATAGATAGATATACTTAATATGCTTAAGTGTATGTATTATATTATCTATTATATATGTATTATATCTATTGCATATTATATTATATATATACTGAATATGCTTAAACAGTATATACTATATATAAGTACTATATACTATATATAAGTACTATATATACTATATACTAATATAAGTGCTATGTATTTTATATACAGATATACTTAAGTATATGTATATAATATATAGACTCACTATACTTAAGTATATATATAAATATATGATTCCTATACTTACGTGTATGCGTGTATGCCCACACACAGGTATGCTGTCTCAGGAAGGACGCTTGAGAAACAAACTGCTGCCTCAGGGGAGGGGAACTCGATGTCTGTTAGACAGGATTATCTATTCTTTTTACCTTTCAAACTGCCAATCAGTGAACAGATGGCTTTTTCAACAGCTAAATAAAAGTTAAACATTTTTTTAAAAGACATAATTAGATGAGCAAAGTCCTCATGTAAGTACAGATATAATAGGAGTGGGTTTTTGTGTGAATGGTAAGCCCTCTGATGGGGAGAGCTGGTGTCTGTCTGTCCTTTAATAGTCTCAGAATCCTATGTGGTCAAGAAAAAAGGGATTGTACCTGATGATACACAGTTCCTTTCAAATGCCAGAAGTCTGGGACTCAGTGGTTTTAAGAAACTGAAGGCTATTTGGGAGCAGAGGTTCGTGTCTATGTGTGGAGGAGGGGAAGTTTTAAAAGCTAAGTGCCAAGGAAAGAGCCCTGATTCGTGTCCCCGGCCACCATGCAGAGCAAGGCCCACCTGTCTCCAGGCCTTGAGGGCTGTGGCTGTGGCTTGCTTCTCGCGCAGGTGCTGCTGCGCCTCTTTAAGTTAAATCGAGGCAAGTAAATTTAGTACCCGAAGTGGGAGGCTTCTGAATAATTAAAGAATTTTCTCTTTGTTTTCTTGATCTATATGTTTCTGTGAACACAGCAGCTATTTTGTTAGCCTCCTGCTGAGGGAAAGATGCAACTTTGTGACTTTGGCAATGTTGAAGAGGGTTGAGGGGGAAAAAAAACAGAACAAAGATTTATTAGGCGATTTATCTCGGTTTTTAATAAACCAGGGAAGAAATGCTATGAGCCAAGAAGCAGCACTGAGAAAAACAAGCCAAGGCCAGCGACAAAAATAACCCACAGAAAAGATGCTTGCCTGGAGCAAACAGGATGCCTCTGGGAGCGGCCAGCCCAAGCTCCTTTTCAAGGCTGGGTCTCTCTGGACGGGAGCCCAACCTGGGGCAGCCCCTGCTGACGTGCCAAGTGCACCGAGCCTAGCCCCATCAGGGTTCATCTGCCCCCGGAGTGCTGGGTCCCACAGTCTCTTCTGCTTTCTTGCACCGAGTTTGAGTGACCACCGTGGGTCAGATTTGCTAGCTGAAAGGTGGAGCCTCAGTTGCAGTTCAGCCTTAACATGGTCTGTGTCTATTTCCAGCATTCCTAGAAAGGCCTTGAAGTGGTTCCTCCAGGGAAGGGGATTCCCATTTATTGCTAATTCCCTCTCTTGGGTGAGTAGGAATGGAGGATGTCTTCTGTACACTCAGGATGGTTTAGAATAAAGGACTCATTCTCCCTCAGTCAGTTGGGAAGGTTCCAGTTTCTCAAGTTCAGATACCATTGAGAACGGCATTTCCTGGAGAGTCCCGGGGGTCCAGGGCACCCCACCCCTCCCTGCTTCCTGTCCCCTGGCCCCTGAATTTCACAGTGACCCTGAATCTGCTTCCTGTGAGACTAGTTCTTCCATACAACAAACTACTCCCTGCCCCCACACCATACTTTAAAGAATAACCTTGTGTGATAAGATATATATGACGTGAAACTGATTATTCGACCACTTTTAGGGGTACAGTCCAGTGGCTGCAGGTGCATTCACATTGATGTGCACCCATCACCACCACCCATCTCCGGAACTTTGTCATCTTCCCAAAAATGAAACTCCATAACCCACTAAACACTAACTCTGCACTGCCCCAACCCCGGTCCCTGGCAACCCCCGTTCAACTTTCTGCTTCTGTGAATTGGACTGGAGGTTCCTCAAGTGAGGGGAATCACAGAGTATTTTTTTCCTTTTGTAACTGGCTCACCTCATGTAGCCTGGTGTCTTCAAGAATCACGTGTGCCACATCACGCCTCCTGCCCCATCTTGGGATTGTGTTCCATACCCATAGGCCCTGTGCCCTCTCCTCTTATCACCATCCCCACATCACCCCACTCCGTACTCCATGTACTCCCAGAGACCGTCACTCGGAGGTAAACCAAATCTTTATACTCGTTGCAGAATGTGACCTCCATCTTTCCCAGACATTTAAGTTAGAGCAGAGACCCCAGATCACATTCTTAAAAAGTGGTACCTTTGCAGGAATTGATTGTAAGGTCACATCCTGACAGGAGTTACGATAAGATTATTGAGAGAGAAGAGAGGAAGGAGTAAAACAGAGACCAGGAGACAAAAGGGAGGTAGTCATAGGGCCACCCCCTGATGCCTCCTTCACAGGGAAGGGCTCCTCATTGTCCCATATACCTTCCCTTCCCACCTTTGTGGAATTGCCCAGGGCTCTCTGATAGAGAAGGGCAGAACCAGAGCCCGGGATGGGGGGTACCGGGGTTCCACAAATATCATTGTCTTTCCTAGTGCTGAGTCTGTGTGTGTGGGAAGGAGCATTACAAAACTCTCTCAGAAATTTTACTTCTTTCGTCTCTTAATTTTCTTCCTGTCGGTAATGTGGGGGCTGATAGAGCCGGAAACCCACGGGTCCAGGCCAACGGGATTTTTGCCAGTCTTTCCAGGTCGTTGAGCAGGTGTGCTGGCTGGGGACTCGCAGCTTCGCAGGGCCCACACAGGTGAAGAGTGACCCAGTTTTAATGGGAGAGTGGGACTCTCATTTTTCCTATATTGTACTTAATATGATTGACCATTATTTCTAAGGGAAGGGAACTGCTGGCAAGCTCCTCGCAGATTTCTCTGGAAAGGCTGTCTGCAGCTTCCACTGGGCCATTTCTTTCATCAGCTACTTGTCAGGTCATCTGTGATGGGTTGAATCGGACACTTTCAAACAAATAAGCTCCTTCCTACGTGATTCATCAAACGCTCTCCTCGTTGGCTGTTGGTTTTTATTTGCATTCCCGGGCTGAGCTACAGAGGAGGCATGAAATATTGTCATTGTATTTAAAATAGCTGAGTTCCATGGCAGTGTTCAGGTGGCTCCCGAGTCCTGGGGGTTGGTTTCCGTTTTGGGGAGTGGGGGTGGGAAGCGAAATTTTTCTTAAATGCCATCACAGATCAGGGCTCCAGGGTGGCCTGGGCAGGCTTAGGAAGTTGAGAAGGAAGCTATAATTTGGTGGTCTGAACGGGCTTTGGTGTTTGACTCAAACTGCTAAGTAAAATAGTAGCAGAATTCCGTGTAGGCTTGGAAGGGTATCTCACTGAACCAGACCTTGACCTGCTTTACCACACGGTCTCTGTGAAAGGGGTCCTGTGCCACTCCCGCCCATGGTAGGCTCTCTGCATGCAAAAATTCCTGTTACCTGGAACTGTTAACTTTTGCCTCAGTTCCCTGATGCTGTGGGGGAGACCCTTATTTGTGCAGTTCCCACTTGAGGCAGAGAAAAGCTAATTACTGCCCTCCTAGTGGCTTTACTCAGCCTCCGTTCACATAGAAAATGAACATTGTTGTCTTTTCCAAGCTCACCAAATTTTTTCCTTACTGAAGCCTGGCACCCTTGCGCACCCCAGCCTGGGAGATCTAATGTGTCAAGTCCACATTTGAAAGAGGAGGCTGTATGTTTGCCAATGAACTTTACGCTGGTGGTCCTTGAGTTCAGGGGCAGGGAGAGGGCTCGCCGGGGCAGGTAGGGCAGTGTGTGCGAATGAGGAGTGAAGCGCTTTAGGCTCTGCGGCTGGACTGCTCTTCGGACTTCCGGCTCTGCCAACTTGCTAGCTGGGTGACCTGGCATAAATTATTGACTTCTCTGTGCCTCAGTTTTACAGAAGAATCCCTTCTTCTGTAAAAAGGGATTATAATGATCTCTTTTATAGACTTACGATAGGGTTATAAGAGGTTACACTATATAAATGACTTAGCACAGCACCTGGGATAGAGCACACATAGTGAATGCTGGCTCTTCTTACAATTATCATCATCATTACCGCTACCGCTCTTGACTGTGAGCCTCTGGAGGACAGGAGCTGTGATTTCCCCAAGCAAATCAGGGCCCCTGGTGTTTGCCGAATGAGTGAACAAATGTTCTTTAGTGCGATTTTTCCCTTTAGCCTTTTCTTTTAGGACAGATTTTTAAGGTTTCCTTTTATTTTCCTCCTTTGGTCTTAAAGACAACAGAACTTTAATGTGATTTTGGAAAGACAAGAAGATAAAATATTTACCCATGGTCTTACCAAACTAATCATCCTTCTCCATGTCCTCTATTTCCATCTGGTCCTTTTCGTAGCAAACTGTTGTTTAAAAATATTTACTTCCTCACCTCCACGTCCATGGGAAAAGCAACTTTTCCTGTTGGGTGGATACTGGACTAGGCTATGAGCCTTGCTTTGGCCTCTAGGGTGTGGAGCCTTCTTTCTCATTCTTTTACTTTGGGCTCTTTGGCTGTTGGTTTTGCATTCCCGGGCTGAGACAAGGGTCAACTTGGGGGCTTTGACCACTGGGATGTCTAATGGGGGCTTTGACCACTGGGATGTCATGAAGTTGGCACAGCACTTGAGCTGTTGGCCTTGCCCTCCTGCACCCCCGTCGTCACCCAAAGATGAGCTCTGCCAGCTGACTGCGGTCCTTCCAGCAGGGGGCCTCCGAGTGGGCATGTGCGGAACAGACCTGCGTCCAGTCTGAGGATTGCAGCATGGCGCCAAAATGCCGAGCTCAGCCCTGTCTGGGTGCGTGGGTCCACAACCCAGGGGTGAATGTAGGAGAAGTATGTGCTTATTGTTTGCTCTACAGCAATAACTGGCTGAAGGAAATGTGAACCTCTTTGCACATAGGCACTGTCCAAACATAAGGCCACTTTATTTTTTGTTTATTTTTTAAAGATTTTATTTATTTGACAGAGAGTGAGAACACACAAACGGGGGTGGGGCAGGAGAGGCAGAGGGAGAAACAGACTGCCCACTGAGCAGGGACCCCGATGCAGGCAGGACTCGACCCCAGGACCCCTGGATCATGACCTGAGCCGAAGGCAGACGCTTAGCCGACTGAGCAGCCCAGGTGTCCCATGAGTTCACAGACTTAAACTTTGAGGTGAGGGCCTGGCCTATGGAATTTGTGCAAACTATCCTTGTAGTTGAGGAAGCTGAATTTCAGAGAGGCTGACTCACTCGGAGTCATATAGTTAGTAAATTATAGTAAATCCACTGTGTCACCTAACTGGGGTACTTTAATGAGTCCCACATTATTGAGCAAGTATTTGGATTTTCAGGGTTTCCTGGAAATTATAAAATAAAAATAAATTACTCTGGCGAATGTTGGTAGTAAAAGCATTAAGCACCGTCCAGGGAAGCAGAGACCCTTGGCTAACAGACTTTGGACATTAGGGTCCACCGCCAAGTCCAGTCTCAGGCAGGAAGAGAAACTGGGTATCAGGGGCTTTAAAACTTGGCTCAAAATCCTCCTGGGAATTAATAACAATTAATGTCAGCCCCTGGGGGTAGCGGGGAGAAATATTTTATGGCACCAGGTGGTTTTCCTGAAGAAAATCAGTAATTGTTCATTTAAAGTAAAAGGGAGTGACCCATTAAAGATTAGTTTTACTCTATAGCGGGGTGACCCACTTAAAACATAGTTAGGGCTTTATTTTTCACTGCTTCAGTAAGAAGCGCTAAACAGTTTCCTTGCTTGTGTTTGGGTTGGAGAATAGTAAGTGAGGTAGGACGATTACTCCTCTCCTCATCCTGAATAAACAGCCTTTTCTTCCTCTTGGACACTTGATGGAGGTCTGATCTCTCCTTCCATGTTAGCATTTCCTATTGCTTTGAAGACAGAGAGACAGCAACATTCGTATTCCAGGGTCAGAGGCCAAGTTGCATTTGGTTGATTGATTCTGAGGGCCTGGATCCCTCAATCGCTACCCTGGTGTCCTACTGAACAGAAGGGGAGTAGAGTAAATTTTCTGTACTTCCGGTGTTGAGAAGGAAGATGATGGATTTCAGATGTGGTGGTGGCTCTTGGGGGAGGAAAATGGCATAAACCATGGTTCTCGTTGGGAAGCCATGAGTGCCTGAACGCATTTCTGACTTGGTTCCCCTGTCTGGAACCACGAGACGAATGGCTTTCTGCAGAAGTGAAAGGGTTGAGGACCCGGAGACCAAGTGAGGGGTGTCTGGAGCTGGGAGAGCAGGAGAGAGAATGGAGGCTTCCTCTCTCTCAGGCCGCCATGCTGGGAGCGGGCTCATGCCTGGGGTTGGGAACCCCACCAGTTGGTCAGTAGAGCACCAATGGAGCACCAAAGGTCATGGTGGGCAGCAAAGACAGCAAGGGTAGGAGATGGCTGGGGAGACCCCAGTGCTTTCTGAGTTGGTGGGGAAGCCAGGTTGACCCTTGTCTTCTAAGGTTTGTACCTCAAGATCTGTGTTTTATGTCATAGTTCACAGGGAGGCAAGTTCTCAAGGTAGAGTGCAGATAATCAGTGTCGCTTCTGTTATGGTAGTGGGAACAGGAGTGGGTGGTGGCAAGAGTTTGGGCCTCTTCTAGTTTGATCTGAAGGCAGAAGAGAGATGGGAACGTATTTGTACTTGAATGTTTTAAAGCTTCCCGAACCAGAAATAGTCATAACTGCTAAACATTGTTTAAAAGAACGTTAGCAATGTCCCTGTTTATCCAATGGGAAAAAAAGTCAGGGGTGCATCATTCTGATTGACCTGCAATATTTCTGCAGTACCCCAGGAGAGCAGTGGCCAGGGAAGGATATGAAATTTTAAATGTGAACTGTTTTTCTTTTAAGGCCCAAACTACCGAACTTTATTCATTGCAAAATATTTTAAAATCGTGCAGAATACTTAAGGGCATGAAAACATTTTCTCAATGTAGTGCCAAATGAAAAAAAAAGCAAGTTCATCACCAGGGTGCTCAGTAGGGTCTCCTTTTGCAGCACTAAATGGATCGATCTCTGCAGAGAAAAAAGTCAGGAAAGATGTTTTCCAACAAGACTCACGGTGCTTATTCTCCGTTTGATGCAGTAATGGGTGCTCTTTATGTCTTCATTCTGCTGCTCTGCCCTGTTTGAATATGTTCATGACAAGCACGCATTGCTTTTGTCATAAGAAAAAAGTGCAACAGAGGTTTTTATTTTTAACAGCTGAAAGCGGAATCTAAACAACAACAAAAACTCAGCTGCCTTTGTGTGTTTCCGATGGTGGGGAGAGTAGAGCTCTTTCATCTAATGGGGGTGTCCATGTCAGAGCTGGAGCATAATAACTCAGAGCCAGTGGAAACGCAGCCAGCAGAACAGGTTTCCAACAAGAAAGTGCCTGTCCAGGTCCCCTCCGGGGTCAGCTGCAGAGCTGAGGGCAGATTCCACAAAGAGAGAAAGATGATGCAAAAGGGCCTGGGGTTGGGTCATTTGGGAGGGTGTGTCCCACTTAAAAACAAAGCTGCTTTGATGTGCTGCCCAGCGGGCGGGCACCGGAATGCAGGACCCGCTCCTTCCTGCAGCCATTAGGGCCTTAGAAGCATCTCCAAAGGGAAGATCCATCAGCTTCGCATCAAACAGGAAGGAAAGATTTACAGGTAATTTTCCTGTCCCTGTATAGAAGTATGATTAAGCATATGCTTGGAAGGGAAGGGTTTTTTTTTTTCCTCTTTCCCCCACTGTAAATAGAGAGGTTTTGTTTTTCTCTCATTCCCCGTGATGCTTATAATGACTTTTTTTTTAAGATCGATCTATCTATCTATCTATCTATCTATCTATCTATCTATCTATCTATTTATTTATTTATTTGACAGAGAGAAACACAGCCAGAGAGGGAACACAAGCAGGGGGAGCGAGAGAGGGAGAAGCAGGCTTCCCGCCGAGCAGGGAGCCTGATGTGGGACTCGATCCCCGGTCTCCGGGATCATGACCTGAGCCGAAGGCAGTCCCTTAACCCACTGAGCCACCCAGGCGCCCCTTAATGACTTTTATAGACATGTATTAATGTTCGGTGCTCACATTGTGCCTTCCTTGCATCCACAGGAGAGCGGGGTGTGTGGACTCTGCCATTCCTGGCCCTGAGATGATGGGGAACTGGTAAGTCATGGGGTTCTGGGCTGTGCTGGAGATCGTGGGCCCAGCACTCCCATGGAGAGCATGGCGTCTTCCTCCCAAGGGCTCCCATGGGCTCATGTGGGGGTGGACTTCACCCCAACCCCATATTTTGGATCAATGAACTAAGAATGCTTTGGGAGAGAATGGAATCATTATAAGGCCAGCCCTCCTCGGAAGCCCTTTTTCAAAGACGACAGCGCTATGGCAGCACGAGCTCGAGCAGGGTCAGACAATCATTGGTTCCGATCTATGCTCTGCCATAGACTGGTTGTCTGATCTCAGAAAAGGTAACAGATATTCTGAGACTTAACTTTTCACACTTATAAAACAGAGATCACCTTCCTGTGTCTGGAGGTTGTATACAAAAATGGTACAGTGATGGTCTCTTGTGTGTTTTGCCTGGGAGGGGTGCATTCCACAGGTGTTAGCTAGGCCACCTAAACAGAACCTGGAAAGAGGCGTGGACCTACCCAAGAGAGAATGCTTAGAAATGTGTGTGTGCCTCCCTCAGAACCACCTGGAAAAACCTAAAGGTCAGGGGCAAAGGCTGCCTAACTGCTCTGAGGGAATGATGGCGTCCGCCTCCTGGGGATGACTCAGGCCTCCTGGGAGAAAGAAGCAACCAAAGGCCACGTGAGGAGGGGGAGCTGGAAGGGAAAGCGGAAGTCCGTGAAGAGTGGCCAATGGAAAGGCAGGGAGTGGTAGGGGTCACCCGGGGATGTGATGGGGTGTTCTTTCCTTCACCTGGCCTCTCCTTCCTCTCCCTCCCACGCCAAACCTGGAGGAGTAAGAGGCGGCCTAAGTGAGCGAGGAGGCTGTGAGAAGAAGCCAACCACAACCTTTACCCAGTGCAGGCTTCAAGGCTGTAGTCGGCCAGGATGGAGAAGGTAAGGAATTTGAATTTTAGATGACATTCGGAGCTTTTATTATGACATGAGAATCAAAACACAAAATGGAAGTTAGTCTATTTTGTGACTAGGAGTGACGGGAGGACTTTTTATTATTTGAAAATGACCACAAATATCATGGAGTTCACTCCAGTTTCCTACAAGTTACAGGATGAATCAGCCCCATAAAGTGGTTTGAAGTGCAGAGCTGAAGAGAATAAAGCTATTTCTCATTACCCACTGAATTAGTCAGGGCTCTCTAGAGAATTAGAACCAATAGGATCTCTCTCTCTCTCTCTCTCTCTCTCTCTTTCCATCCATCCATCTGTCCACCTATTTATCTGTTCTAGCTGTCCATTGTTTACCTATTATCTATCTAATGTATAAAATTTGAGATTTTAAAATAAATTGCCTGTCATGATTAGATAGGCTGGCAAGTCCAAGATAGCCAAGGTGACCTGGCAGCCCGGAGACCCAAGGAAGAGCTGATATTGCAGTTCAAGGTTAAAGAACATCTACTGGCAGAACCTCCTCTTCCTCTGGGGAGGTCAGTCTTTTCTGTTCCAATCAAAGCCTTCAACTGATTAGATGAGGCCCACCTGCATTATGCAGGGATAACTGCTTTACTAAATTCCGCTGATTTGAATGTTAATATCATCCAAAATACCCTCATGGAAACATTCAGAATGTTGTTTGAGCAAACATCTGGGCATGATGGCCTAGTCAAATTGACACAAAATTAATCATCACACCACTAGGAGTCCTGTGTATCCATATTACTTCTTCAGGTTATATTTATGAAAGTGAAATCTCATAGGATGCATGTCTAAAGTGAAAAGTTTATGTAGAATTGGAAGATTTTTAAATATAATGCCAAATTACCTTCCAGGAAATTGTTTTTAAAAAACAATTTTCAATCTTACTCTACTGTATGAGACTACATGATTCTACAATTCTCCATACCTTCACGATCCCCAGATATTATTTTTATGAACCTTAGATATTGTCTTTAAAAAAGGATTTGCTAACACGATAACTAAAAAATGGTATTTTATTATTTGGATTAGCATTTGCATTTTAATTATTGTGAGCTTTAGCATTTATTAGCATGTTTATTGACCATTTATATTTTTCCCTTGGCTCTTGACCTCTTCATGGCTTGCCAATTATTCTATTAGCTTCTTTCAGACCAGTTAAATTTAAATATACATTTTAACCTGACCAGTCTTCAAAAGGAGAGGCAAAGTTCCAAACAGAGCTGATTTACAGCTCAGGGAAAGGGACAATCTTGTGAGGTCGGCATTTACTTTCCCATGGGGAAATCATAACCTATCCACATTCTTCTCCCACTAGACCCTTTTCAGTTTTCACAAAACAACAGTAAGTGTGAGAAATAAACAATCTAAGGACAGAAAACCCTCAAGAAAAAAAGCAAAACCTATAACACAAAAATACCACTGTTACCCAGAGATCTTCAAAAATAAAAAATTGGCTGCCTGTGGGATGGGCTTATCTTATTGCTTCATGGCCCTAGGAGCAGAAAGGGGACAGATCGTCATTCTGCAGACCCCAGAGAAAATTGCTCCAGCCTTTTAGGGGTAAATTATTCCTATCACCCCAAGGCATCTAGAAACAATTCCAGCATAGTCGAGAACCTTTTTAGGTCCTCGCCCAACATTTTTCAAGAAAGATCTTAAATTATTTTGCCTTTAAACCAAGCTCAACTCCATCTCTCAACGAAGGATAAAAAAGCTATTTGACTACAGAACTTTTTAGAAGAGACCCAGGTTTGGGGAATCTTGTAGAACAAGTATCCTCTCTCTCTCTCTCTCTCTCTCTTTCTCTCTCTCTCTATAAATATATATAATATATATTATATATATTTACCTTCAGTGTATTTCTGGGGCTTATCTGATGAAAGGTCATGGACCTAACAGGTTTCTCATTGTCTTCCCTTGATACAGTCAATGTAATACGGCGGGAAGAGAGGCTACAATCTGGTTCCTATTTTACCTTTCTCATCAATCCCCTATCCTCCAAAGTCTTGGGCAGCTCTCTAAGTTATCAAAAGTTTAAAATCTCTCAAAACCCTCCCAACTCGACAGCGATGAGCACTTTGGTGATCACTACTCTTCTCTAATAAGCTAAGGTTGCAAGAATGAAAGAGACCTGAATCCTTGAAGTTTTGTACCTTGGCTATTTTAAGCTCTTTGGAGCCTGTTTCTAAGGGTGCTCGTTCCAGAAAATAATTAGCAGCAAATGGAAGCACTGCAGGAAAGCCTGGAGGACATTGGATGATGGCCAGGGACAATTAACTAGGAAGAGTTTCTTGGAAAACTGGAAACGGCCTCTTGTACCTGTTCCATTTTCCTGGTTATCTCCTGGTTGGGTGCTTGGATGGAAAAAAAGGAAATCTGGCTTTTCGGAGACTGGAAAAGGAGAGTACTGGTCATATACTAGGGGAAGAAATATGATATTTCTGTGATCATCTCTCGGCAGTGATGCTTGCTTAGTTGATCCCAGAGTCACACTCTGTGGGATCAGACACTTTGGTGTCTTCGTCTCTGCTCAGGCTGCCATGACAAATATCATAAATGGGGCAGCTCCAAGAGCAGAATCATGTTGTCTTACTGTTTTGGATGCTGGGAATCTGAGAGCAGGGTGCCAGGATGGTCAGATCCTAGTGACAGCCCTTGTCCTGGTTTGCAGATGGCTGTCTTCTTACTGTGTCCTCACATGGGAGAAGGAGGTGGGGGGAGCTCTCTGGTGACTCTTTTTATAGGAGAATGAATTCCATCATGAGGCCCAGCCCTCATGACTCATCTAAGCCTAATTACCCCCAAAGACCCGTCTCCAAATACCATCACACTGGGGTTAGGGATTTGACATGAACTCAGTATGAATTTGGACATAAGTCAGTCCACAGCAGTGACATTGATAAGACAGGGCTGACGTTCTAACGCAGTTCTTCACTTCTCCTTCTTTTTCTTCCACATTTCTCATCATTTCTTTGTTCTGTGTGTGGTGTGAGGTCCTGAGGCATAGATGCTGTCTGGTACCTTGCTAGGCAAGATAAAATGTTGAGGTCCTTGCTGTAGGACTTCTCATCTTTCTTCACTACGACAGTGATGTTGGGTGTCTCTTTGAAACATGGTAGTTATGTCTACGGCATTCCTTGTGGCCCACCATGGTTCAGTGCCATAAACCAGGCCAATTGCTCTGGTGAGAAAAGAAGAGCAACCCTAAGTCCTCCAGCCCATTTGGGAACAACCTAGACCTGACATTTTGTAGATGGCCAAGTATTTAAGTATTTGCAGGCTCTATCATCTCTCAGAACTACTCAAATCTGCCATTACGGCATGGAAGCAGCCGTAGACAATATGGAAATGAATGGAGCACGGCAGTTTTCCAGTGAAAGTCATTTACAAAAAATGAGTAGCAGTCCAGTCTGGCTCATGTATCATAGTCTGCTGATCCCTGAATTATACTGTCACTCTATTTCTCGCTCACTCTTTGTTCCCTTCTCTACTCCAGCATTGACCTGCCAAATATCCTTTTGATTACCTTCATTTCCTTTGTCCTCATGACCTGTTTTTTTGTCTGTATTTTTTGGAACTTTCTGCTAATGGTTAGTTCTGGTAGCCCCTTGTCTGAGGAGTGACCTCTAGAGCCTTAATCTGGTGTCAGGCTTGTGAGCTGGCCCCTTGCCAATGGGAGGTAAAGGCCGGTCCGACAGAACAAGATGACAACTAAATGTTTTCTTCTCTGTCTCAGCCTATTTCAGGAATTTGGATGCCCTTTACAGTGCATTACATCCCTGGGGAGAATCTGTAGCCCATAGATCAATGACCATCAACTAATCCTGGTTGCCAGGCACCTGTAGCTATGGTAATCCACTCGGCCTCTCGATTTAGATCTTGATTGCACAGATCTCATTGGGTAGGAAGGAAATGGTAGTTTGCTAATAAGCTGAAGTTTGACTTACCCACTGAAAAAAGATCAACCATGGCTGCCGAACATCTCAGTCCTAAAAAGACAGAGAGCCTTCCTTTATGGGTCACTCCTCCTCTTGCAGGCATGCTGAAGGAGGAACAGCTTGACAGGTGTTACTTTCTCTCATAATGAATTTCACTTCTGGAGGCTCTCTGCCATTACTTCTTGGATCCAAGCAACCGTGGTCCCTTGTGCCTGGATTACTGTCCCTGCTCCCACCTTTTGCCTTCCATGGCCACCATGTTTAATCTCAATCCAGCAAAGTGTGATCCTTTCGAAACAGATCAATGTATTATTCCCCTGTTCAAGATCCTGTAGCAGATCCTCAGAGTAAAAGCCCATATCCTGACAGATGCCTACAAGGTCCCAGATGATCTGCCCCCCCAACCTCCCACCTGCCTCATTGCTCTTCCAACTTCATCTTCTCCAGCCTTCCCTGTCATTGGCTCCACTACAGCCATACTCTTCCCAATATTACTCAGAAGTTCCGGTCATGTTCCATCCCCTGCATGGTTTGTCCTTTGTTACTTTCTGGTCTCTGCTTCAACATCTTGGTATCAATAAAGTCTTCCTGAATTCTTTATTTAAAATAATGTGTCACCATGGTCACACCAGCACTCCCTAATACTCTTACCCTGATCTATTTTTCTCCAGAGCACTCATACTGACATGTTATATATTTACTTATTTATCTGTATATTATCTCTCTTCCCCACTAGAATGTAAAACTCCTTCAAGGGCAGGTATGTAGTGTGCTTGGTACATGGATTTAGCCCTAGGGCCTAGAGCGATATTTGATATAGAACAAGCCATCCTGTTATAGATTATAAGTATATAAGTATGTGTGTGTGTGTATTTCCTCTATGTTCTAAAAGTTCTTCCCTTAATAAATACATAATCTATATGCATGGATGTAACCATTTTTAGGTAGATATTAAATAATCAGGATTAAATGCTTCCAAGATCTGTAGTAACATCCCTTTTTTATATTGTGCATTTCTACACGGCATTGTATTTTACCTTATTTCTCTGCTTGCAGAAATGAGTACAATACTTATTAAATATTAATAGGGAGTAATCTAGGTTAGCCTTTCCCAGCATACGTTCCATGTACCATTAGATCAAGGGTACTGTTCTATGGAAGGGAGGGTACCCTTAACATGTCAGTTTGGGGAAACCTCAAATGACAGCTAATAATTATAAAAGCTAACATTGATTCTTTGTTACTGGGTATCAGCTTCCATGCCATGCACATTACAAACTTACCTCTTTAATCCTGTTTGCCCCACCCACTATGACACACAGTAGCTTATTCAAGGTCCTGAGAAGTCCTGTAGTAAAGAAACTTGTTTAATTTTCTTTAGTGCAGCATTTCCCCCACTTATTTGCTTATAGAACTGCTTATTTTTCACCACCCCAGGGGTACTTATTAACACCTCGTGGATCTATTGTTCTGTAAAACACAAATTGGAAAATGCTGCTCTAAGATAAGGGAATTAAGTAGGAAAGCAGAATTATAGCAAAACAGATTATTGCAAAGAACTAAATAAACATTGACCTTTAGGGTCTTTTAAATTAAGATAGCTATCTGCTGGATGCCAGGTGATAAGAAGTGATACCATCTTTTTAGGCCTGGTGGCAGAATCTCCCTTTAATTGCCCAAGAAAATAAAATTGTGTTGCTAAGGATCAATATGTATCTAAAGAAAATTTTTCGTACTCATAGGATAGATTCTCTGGTTTTTGCTAATCTAAACCTTATCCATTCAAAAAATGGTGCTTTACATCATTAGGTTGGGGTCTGTGACAGTTTCAGGTGGGATAAGAATTTTGTCACTTTGGAATGGAAACAGCTAATTTGAAACTAAATTGAAGAAGTGTCTGTGTGTATGAGTGTGTGCACCTGTGGGTATATATGTGAATGCATGTAATTATGTGTGTGTGTTGTTAGAGCTTTTTCTGGCCAAGGAACATGGCCTTAGATGTTGTAATACTGATGGGGGCCCAGAAGGACTCCTTGTCCAGTCCTATAGCTGGTGGACACTCGCATTAGGCACATTGGTGTCAACAGAGACTACAGTGACGTGGACCTTCCTCCTCCATTTTTATCCAGGAAATAAAAGTCTTTTCTTGGGAGACAAATGTTGAGTGTGGGCAAGGGACTGAGAATAGAGATTCAAAGAAGAAGGGAATTGTTCCCCAAGGGACAAAAAAGCCCTGAGAATGGGTTCTTACTGTCTTGTCTATTAGGAAAGGCAGTCTTCTGTCTGACAAAGTCTGTATTCCTCTGTAAGTCTATTCTTCCCAAACCAAGTTTCCCTTAATCGATTTTAACACTAAGACTTAATGATTCTTGCAATGATAATCTGTCATGATGATCCTTGCAGTGATAATATGTTATTTGAGTTTCCTTGAGAAAGCACCTGCTTTCTTGCTCTGACTGGGACATGAAGCATTCAAAGACAGTGAAGAAAGGGATGGGAAGAATAGGAACAAATTATGAATCTAGCACCATTTAACTCTTGCAAAAAGCCAGTGGAGTGGGAACATGATTCTGTGCTTCTGTTTCCTCAAATAATCTCGTCTTCACTTTGAAAAAAAAAAAAGGAAGGGACTTACAGATCACTAGGGAAAAGTCAGAGCAGAAATATCAAGTCTGAAACCACAGGAACCTTATTCATTGTTGTAGGTGACACAGCACGGAGCAGAGAGTCCTGTGCTTCAAGGGGGCTTGGAAGATGTTGAGAGAAGGACTAAGGAAAAGACTAAATGCCTCATTATTCAGGACACTTGTGCTTCTATTTTTGTGAAACTGGTGTGTTGTACAAAAGAGTTTAGGATGGAAATGAGGAACAGGATATAAAATAGGAAGCACGGATTATACCCGGCTGTGTGCCAGGCACCATCCTTAGTGTCTTGTGTATTTTAACTCATTCAGTTCTCACAACCGCCATATGGGGCAGATTTTCTTATTATCCTTGTTTTTCATATGAGGACCTGGAAGCATAGGTAGTTGATGACTTGCCCAGGATCACATAGCCAGTGGTGCAGCCAGGACCAAAACCCTGTAGACAGACTCCCAGGTCTATGCTCTGGACCACTGGACCTTGCTGCCTCGGAAATAATGGGACGTTAAGGGCAAGGCTTGGAAGCCAGACCATCTCTCCCATTGCTTACCCTCCTTAAGCTTCAGCTTTCTTATTTTTCATTTCTTAGATGAGGACATTAAGACCTAGCTCATAGGGCCATTGTGATCAGTCCATGAAATCCATGCCAAATGCTTAGTAGTTTGGGACCTAGAAAGCTCTCAATAACTACAAGTAGCTTAAAAGATGTGGGCCTGGGAGAAATTTTGGACTGTTTGTTCCCAGCACTATAAAAGGACAAAGGATCTAATATCTAGAACAACTCTGTCTAATGGAACGCAGTGCCGGTAGAGCCCTTCTCTATCTGCATGGTCCGGTAAGGCAGCCACATGAAGCTATTGAACGTTTGAAATGGGGGCTGGTGGTACTGCAGACCTGATTTTTAATTTATTTGGTTGTAATTCATATGAGTTTAGGTAGCCAATAATGGTGGTCTGGCACACAGGTGGAGGGTAGAGGACCATAGGGTCCTGTGGGACAAGAGAGGGGTTGTACAGGGGCAAGAGACAACTTTGGATGAGACAGACATGTTCATTCCCTTGATGTGGTGATAGTCCCTAACTGTCTACGTATGTCAAAACTTAGCAAACTGTCCACTTTCCAGAGCTTGTGGTATTTCATTCACACTTCCACTGAACTGTGAGACAATAAAACAGGCCAGTTTAGGATAAATCCAGCTTGCACAGAGATTCCAACATTGGTTTTTTAACTGGGTTTGGAGGGCAGCCCTGGGATACCCAGGGCTTCTGGGACTGGAGGCTAAGGGTAGTGGTTGGGAGAAACAAGCTGGCCCGAGCTCAGCCTCCAACTCTGCTCTCCCTCAGAAGAACTGTTCACTGACCTAGATCTCTGGAGGATCTCATTCAGCAGTTAGGTCACTGGTAAAGCCATCAGTGTCTCCCAGAGGAGCAGGTTTCAGAGGTTACAGCCAGACCCTGGGGAAGTTGCACCTAGGAGGAGGAAAGGGGTAGGTAAGGGAAGGGCATGGGGAGAGGGGTCTTCTACAACCTGCCTGGTTACCAAACAAAACATCATGTCTTACTCCAGAGAAGCTCCTGTGAGAGGAATGTACCTGCCCCTGGGAATAGAGACTGCACACGAGTGCCCACACTCTTTGAGAGCTATTACTGGGATTGAGACATGGACGGGTGTATTTGTGGTGTCATGAAGATGTTCTTATATGTGCTGCAACAGGGAGTTTGTAAAAGTGAAGAACCCGACGATCCCTTCCCTGGGACTCTGAGTCCCGGCATTTCCAAGCCCCCAGTGTACATCCAGGGATAGTGCCAGGGGAAGGCTGGTAGAGTAGGCAGAGGATTGACTGTGGACTCAAAGTGCCCTGGCTCCAAGTGTAGCTCATCTGGCTGTGTGATCTTAGGCAAGTCACCATTCGTCATGTACAATAGCTCCCTGTGGCTTAGATGGTGTTAGGGGTGAAATTATGAGCCTCCAATTCATATTTTGAAGTTTTAAACCCAGCTCCTCAGAATACAACTGTATTTGGAGATAAGATCTTTAAAGAGGTAATTAAGTTACTCTCTAATTTGTTATGACTGGTGTCCTTATAAGAAGAGGAGATTAGGAGAGACAGATTCATGCACAGAGAAAAGACCGTGGGAGGACACAGAGAGAAGGTGGCCACCTCCAAGTCAAGGAGAGAGGTCTCAGAAGAGACTGCCATCTTGCCGCCATCTTGAATCTGGACTTCAGAATCGTGAGAAAATAAATTTCTGCTGGTATGGGTGACCCAGTTGGTGGGCTTTGTTGATGGCATTCTGACAAACTCATATAGTTGGGAAACACTGCGTGTGGGGCCTGGTACACAGCTGAGCCCAGTAAATGAGAGCTATCATTGTTATCAGTGTTAATTGTTGAATCAAAATATCCAGGAAACCCCAAATACTCCTCACGGTGCCCGAGAGGAAATCGTGGTCTTCCCCTCTGCAGGTATTGTTTACCTATCGTACCCTGCAGGCTGTGGGGGGGCGTCCATGTACTTGGGCACCTGGGGAGTGGCACCCAGGTGGGAATAACTCTGATGAAATAGGAAAATACTAAAAAGGAACCTGGTTACTGAGCTTCTAAAATGCATTCTGAGCTTGGGAGGAATTTAAGTAAGAAATCAGCAGAATCAGTAGCCAGGAGAAAATGGGATACACTGCCAACCTCAGAACGCTTTGGAGAGATGTTTGATGAGTATCTTGGGAAGCTTTCTTTCCTTCTTCCCACCTAGCTGGGAGTTCCTGTCCTCCACAGTGCCTACCTGTGTTGTGAAACGGAGCTCATGTTTTACTTGGTTTGCTCGCCATCTCTCCTACTGGACCCGTGGGTGCTGTGGGAACAGGAGTTTTTCAATGTCCATCTCTGTCTCCTTGGTGGGTTCTAAATTCATGCTTGTTCAGTTGAGTTTCTGAATATAGTCATCACGTTCTCTGATAGCCAACACTTACTATAAGGTATTCACTCTGAGCTAGGCACTGTTCTGTGGACCTTAAAAATAGTAACTCATTTAACTCTTTAACTACCCCTTTGAAATACATGCTTTTAGGGCATGGGGAAGCTCAGCATGTACCCAGGGTCTCATACCTCATTGGAAGGGGGCTTCAGACCCAGAATTCAGCCACCGAGCATCTTGTCACTACCATGGGGTCAGTGATCACTTCTGACAGACTTTACTTACTCATTAAAGGTTCTTTTATTTTATTTTATTTTTTTTTTTTTTGAGAGAGAATCTCAAGCAGTTTCCATGCCCAGCACTGAGCCTGACCCTGAGATCATGACCTGAGTCAAAGTCTAGAATCAGAGGCTAAACTGAGTGGGCCACGCAGGCATCCATCATCAAGAATTCTTAACCTTTTATATACTACCTGCATTCTGGTGATGTCTATCAGCTCTTTCCCAGACTACTGTTAACTGCATTAAAGAAATAAAAAGTGTAGGATTACAAAGGAAACCAATTATAATGAAATACAGCTATTGAAATATTAAAAATATTCTAATGTGTTAATTTGTGAGATGGCAGTATACATACCTCTTTATTAACACACGAAATACCAAGTACTAGTAGTAACTCTAATAACTACTAGAATTCCATGATGGGCATGAAGCCTATAAAAAAAAGAAAAAGTAAATGAGCAAAAATGAAGATGTTTATTTATTTATCATCCAAATTCACAGGCACCCTCTAAATTCAAGAATCTGTGTGGGTCCCAGATCAAGGACCGCTGTTGTAGATGCTCTAGATGTGGGCCAGCAGAATCAGCATCCCCTGGAAGCCTGCTGAAATAGACAATATCAACTCCACCTCAGATCTATGCTTTAGAATTTGTTCTTCAACAAGATCTTTGGGTAGTCTGTGTGCACATACAATTTTTAGAGGTGGTACAAAGTATATGCTTGCTTCAGTCAGACCAGCAAAGAGCAGCTCAGTATTGAAAGTGTATGATTGTAGATTCTCTTGCACCTTTCTCTCTGCCCGTTATAACCTCTTTTCCAGGGTGGGGGAGAATTTAACTGGTTGGTGGCATCAGATAATGGCTACTGTTGGTTGTATATAGCTTCTCAGTGACTCCTTGGGATCACCTACCATTGGACAGGAGTGTTCTTATTCTCTGTATTTGCCTCTTTCAGGTGACGGGTGGACCACCAGGCAGGCCCTGCCTCTTGGGAGGGGGTAATAAGCACTTGTCTACCGTTTAACCTGTGGCTGGGTGTAAGTCAATATGCTTCATAGGGAAGAATATTTTGAGTCTTCAACCCAAGTCCAGTTCCCCAATCCAGCTTAACCAGCATCCAGAACAGAACTAACATTTCAATTCCCCCACCACCCCCTCAACCTGGCTCTGTTTCTTAATTGGTTTCAAAATTTCTGAGGAAGGATTTAATTAGCTAGTCCCCTCAAACCCCAACAATACTGACCGATAGAAAACTTAGAGCCGAGTGTATGGACATCTAAGAAGGCATTCTTGTAATAACCTCCTTCCTGGTTCATTGCTGTGGTGCTGCTCTTAGGTTTCCTTTTATTTTCTGCTTTCTTCAAATTTATGTTCTCTTCCTGTTATCTTTTTCTGTTTTCTCTGTCCTCGTAAGCCTTTTAAAATCATTTTCAGAATAAGAGAGGAGCACAGATTCATAAATAAAGACATAAATATGAGAGCAAGTGAATATTTGTCTTAGTAGTAATGGGCTGAGCCCATGCAGGATCATTGCATCACACAGATGCAGGGGAGACTCTTCTTGCTGTGTACGTAAATAGTGCTTGCTGAGCACAACAGACCACAAGGTGAATAGTGAAATTATGCGGCGGTGGCTGTGATCCAGGATTTTGGACAAATTTAGTCTCTGTAGACTAGTTGGCAATTCATTACTGAAAATGATGAAGAAGTTTCTAGTAACCAAGGGCATTTGGGGTAGGCTGTTCATTTGTAAAACTGTTCTTAAAACATTCTAAAAATGTTCTACACTCTTGGGATACATGGATGAATGGAGGTGGCCTCCCTTTTCACTTAGCTTAGAGCAGTCAGTGATCTGAAAACCAGGGAGATGGGATCAGGCTGTTCTCTTGTTAAACCAGTCCAGATGCTTCCCAGTGCATGTAGAATGCTTCACTTGGGCAACTGTGAGCCATAAGACTCGGTGGTCCCTGCCTTTTTTTTTTTTTTTAAACCGGGCTTCCTACCACCGTTATCTCCCCTGTTCACTAGGCTTCAGCCACACGGAAGATTCCTTGGCCCCTCCAACTGTCCAGACTCCTTCCATCCTCAAGGGTGTCAGCATCTACCCTTCCCTCTGCCTGGACCACCCTTCCCTGCCAACTCTACCAGCCCAACACTGATCGTCATCCTACAGGGCTTGACTCGAATGTCACTGTCTCTGAGAAGCCTCTGCTGACTCCTCAGGTCAAGTCCCCTCTTCCACCCTTCGTAGCCCGTACCGTGAGGCAAATGAGCAGATGTTTCTATCATCATTTCTTGAGGGTCACTTTTCCTACCAGACTATAAGCTCCTGAGAGCATGAGCTGTGCTTGTCTGGTTAACTCCCACCATTGTTGCTGGCAAGGCCTGCAGCGCCCGGCACCTAGTTGGACTTCATTGAATAATTTGCTGAATGAGTAGATGGAAAGATGGAAAGAAAATCCAGGAGCACTCCTGAAGTGTTGGAAAACATATTGAATGAGGAAAACGTCACTGGAAAACGTGGCATATTTATGCCATTTTAAAAAGAGAAGGGAGAGGGGCGACTGAGTGGCCCAGTTGTTAAGCATCTGCCTTTGGCTCAGGTCATGATCCTGGAGACCTGGGATCGAGCCCTGACTCAGGCTCCCTGCTCAGCGGGAAGCCTGCTTCTCCCTCTCTCACTCCTCTTGCTTGTGTTCCCTCTCTGGCTGTGTTTCTCTCTGTCAAATAAATAAACAAAATCTTAAAAAAAAAAAGAGAAGGGAGAAGATGAGTTCCCCTCACTACTTGAATGTGTGGGGAGGCCGTTGTATTGGGAGGTGGGCCCACTGTGGGGGTCACTATAGGAGATGAGCAGCTCTCCTGTTCTCCTCAAGTGCTGGGCAACAGGAAATGGGCTAAAACTGTAGAAAAAGAAGAAAAGTTAGGAATGAAGAATTTTCCAAATTTCAAGAATAATGAAATTGGACAAGAAAGGCAGTAGGCTTCTGATGGTGAGGAGCCAGATGTTGGGTCCAAATTCTGACTTTGCTATTTCCTAGCTCTGTGACCTTGGGCAAATCACTTGACTTCTTTGTGTGTCATTAAAAAAAAAGGAAGGCAAAGAGAGGGAGAGAGAGAATATTAATGGTACCCACATCAGGGTGAATATATAATTTGTTTTTTCACCCCAGACACTTTTGAGAGTAGAGAGTGGGCAAGCTATTAATAATCTTTGCTGGGCTAACAGGAGTAAATTGGGACTACACCCAGCACATGAAGAGTTATGGTATTCTACTCATAAAGTGTTGAAAGGATTAAAGAAATTAATATATGTAACTCACTTAGAGGCATGTCTGACACACATTAATGCTCAGTAAAGGTTAGTTATTACTGTTAAGAAGCAATAGAATCTTCCTGGGGACGTTGGGAAAAGAAGTACAGTTGATTATGTGGCATAGAGCTTATATTTCCAGGTACATCAGGATTTAATCGCTTGATTTTTTTTTGAAACACTCCCTTCTTTTTAATGTTTAGTAAAAAATGAAACATAGCAAACCTAGAAAAATATATGTATTAACAACTTCACAGCTTACTGAATTACCCCAGATGGAGCACATCCAGAAACTACCCCATAACCACCAGGCAGATCGAGAAAGGGAATATTGCAGAGCCCCAGCAGCCCTCCTCACATTCCTTCCCAATCACCCACCTGTTGCCTCTGCCCCAGGAGTGACCAAACTTTCCTGACTACCAACTCCATGGGTGCGTTTTGCCTGTTTTTGAAACATACATACACGAACGCCTTCTAGAATTGTTCCTTTGTGTCTGGCTTCTTTCACTCGCACTTGGTTAATGATATTCATTCATGTTGTTGAATCAAGTCGGGACCTACTTATTCTCATTGCCATGTAGTATTCCCTCGTGTGAGTACACCACAATTTATCTATGTATTCTACCACTGATGGATATTTGGGTAATTTCCAGCTTCTGGTTATTATGAAAAATGCTGCTGTAACCATTCATATATCTCAGGATGTGCAAATATGGCTTCTCTTGGGTATGTATTCTACTGAGGAGTGCAA
>PITA01016482.1:0-23359 GCA_004023965.1 Spilogale gracilis
TGATGGTGGTGATGGTGATGATTGATGGTGATGGTGGTAATGATGATGGTAATCAAAACAATAATAATTCACACTCAAGCCTAATCCCCCTATACCATTTAAAAAATGAAAACACAACAAAACAAGCTCAGGACAATGTAGCTATCTAAACCTCACACCCTAAATCCACACATGTTCCATGAGAAGCCAGGAAATGACACAGTAATCAGGTACCATCCACTAATTTGTTCCCTGTTTCGAGATGACTGAGTCTTCATCCTTGTGGAGCAGACAAATAAAACAAATAAACACCTGCTTCCTAGGTGAGCCAGGCCCCCTGTGCTTGTGCATCAGTAGAAAATGGGAGTGTGGTAGACTTGATGCCTGAGAGATTCTCCCAGGGGAAAACACTAAAAACTGAATGCTGAGTAAAAGATGAAACACAATATCTTTTTAAACTAATCACTGAATTGACCCAAAAATGAACAATCCACAGACCACCCCCCTAAACTGGAGTTAAGCCCCAGAGCTTGCCGGTACTCTGAGGGTTTCTGCGGAACACTGGAGACTGTGAACTTGCATTTTGCTGCCTACCCCCTCCCTACCACCCCGTGAGAGATGAGAAGATAGATCTTAGGGTCCTCCCGAGGATGTAAGGGAAAATGTATGCATGCACAAACATACATTTTACTGATATAAAGACTGTGTGGCACATCATTTATAAAAGATAATAAAACATACTCTTACCTATATATTTTTATAAAGAGTTTATTTATCTGAGAGAGAGAGAGAGAAAGAGAGAGAGAGCAAATGAGCACAAGCAGGGGAAGCTGCAGATGGAGAAGCAGACCCCCACTGAGCAGGGAGCCCAATGTTGGCCTCGATTCTAGGACCCTGGGATCATGACCTGAGCCGAAGGTCTTAACCAACTGAGCCACTCAGGCACCCCTCTTTGCTATAAATTCTACACAATTGATTCACACAAACGTTTTGATTGATTTTTGTCAAACTCTTGTCTCCTTAGCCAACCTACAGTCGCCATTCACTGTAGTCCTAACATGAATGCTGGTGAACACTCTTCTGGTTGATGTGAACAAGGAAGAGGAAACGAAACAACCAAGACATGTTGGAACTTCACTCACTAGTCAGTATGGTAAGCTGCTGCTTTGCTTTAGCAGAGAATTATTTTCCAATGGTGGGAGAATATTTCTTCAGGCGTGTGTGTGTGTCCACTAATATTATAATGAACACAGACATAACATACTTCTAAGTTTAATCTGAATTATTATCATTTTCTCATCACTTTCTTAAGTCTAGACAATAAAACATTAAGTCAAGGTTTGAGTTGCAGTTCTTAGGACAGTGCGTGACACCCAGGAAGCACTACCGAAATGCTGGCTATTATTATTATCTGCAGTCTAAGTCACCCGGGGGATGAGTCCTGAGTGTGAGTATGTGGCCAGTGGCTGCTGGCTTGCCTCCTCATATGCCTGGAGAGTTGTGTTCCTGGGTCAAGTCCCCAAGAAAGGCAGGAAGGTGGGAAGCCCCAGGTGGTTAGGGAGGAGCTTGGGCTGGCTGAGGGGATAATGCAGTGGGTCATGCGCAGTGAAGGTCTTCCCCTGCAGCCCCCTGTGTGCTGGGAGGGGCCTCTGGGTGGACTGCGTGGGTTTCATCCCAGCAATGGCACCAAAAGGGTTGAGTCAGAGTGCACTGTTTAGACATGGCTGCTCTATACCATTAGGCTAATTGATTTGGATAGCTCCCAATATTCTAAATTTATGGGTGTGGTTTTCTTTTTCTCCCCCCCCCCACCTGTACCACCATAACTACTGTACTTGGTCTTTGGGAATCTTGGGGACTGAAAGGTCATGGGGGGTCCCAGGACCAAGATGATACTATCCACTGAGCTCTGGGAACATCTGGAAGGAAGTATTCATCATAGGAGATCCTTAAGTTTCAAACAGGCCCCAGGCAAAATCTGCTCGGTTGGCTTGGAAGGCATTCAGCTCTCCTTTGTACAGCCTGATTTAGAAGACTAACTCTTCCATGCCAAGAAACATGAAGTTAATTGTCAAGGTAGACAAGACTTCTCTTTGGCAGAATTCACCAGTGCTACAGGGATTCCCTCACTCATCATCACCTGTCTTGCTGAGGCTGCCCCCACACCCTGGGGCTTCACTCTCAGTGGGGGCTCACTCCCCTGGGGTTTGGGGAAGTGGAGGACATGGGTGAAAAGGGCTCTGACTCTCTCCTACCAGTGTTTTCTCTTCCACTCTTCAGTCACAGGCCTGGAGAGATTAGGTAGCAAATACTCAGAGTTCTTGGCTGCAAAAAGAACCCCCCAGGGCTAGTGTAAGCAGAAAAGGCTTTTGGCATGGTGCCTCTGAGAAGCGCTGTGAGGGCACCAGGCTGGGCTTGAGAACTGAGATGAGGCAGAGCTGCTGTGAGTAGATTTCATGGCCACCCAAGGGAGTGTGGCCAAATAGGGCCCCTCCCAGGGCTGATGTTGGGCACACAGCTATGCCGCTGCCCCCCGCCCCCCCGAAATGGGCACTCACTTCCCAACTGGTAGACTCCGAGGTTGCATCTGATTGGTGGACCCTGGTCACATGTCTATGCCCTAACTGCAAAGGAAGCTGGGAGCTTACGTTTCTGGTTTCTACTTTAGGGAGACATAGACTCCAAAGGTGGAGGCCATCTTGAACACCAGAAAAGTGTTTGTGGGCAGCCAAGAGGAAGGATAAATTTTCACACATAATCAGTGACCTAAAATCACATGACTCAGCACCCCTGGAGCCAATGACACCGCCTCGGGAAAGGCCCCTGAGCCCTGACCCCACTGCCCCTGTCCCAAGATTCTCACTCTCCTGCTCCTCAAGCTGGCCCTGCCTCCTTACCAGGAGCCTTCATCCTCTGTGCACCCCGGAAATAATGGTTTGATTATTGCTTGTATGTTTCACTGGGGTCCTTGTAGACAAATGCAAATACTTTCAAGGGGCAGGCAGGTAAATGAGTGAAGGAAGCAGACAGAAGAAGAGTGTGCTGGGGTCAGAAGGACTGAAGGGGAGGCCATTCCCCAGATGCTTCCATTTGGAAATGTGGACCCAGTGACCAGATAACTCTGTGGACTTCTCTACATGAAACATTCAGATTTAACAATAATTGGTCAAATATTCTTGATCTGTTAAAAACTTTTTATTACAAAAAACTCCAAATGTACAGAAAAATAGGATAGTATAATGAATACCCACATCCAAATACACTCATCGCTCAGATTTAACACTTTGAACATTTGGCCATGTTTCATCTACTTTTTTCCTGCTTATGTATTTTATAAAAGTTTTATTTTAAGTAATTGCTATACCCGATGGGGGGCTTGAACTCACAACCCTGAGATCAAGAGCCTCACCCTCCACCTACTACATCAGCCAGAAGGACCTATCCTTTTGAAATGCTTTAATGTAACAAAATCAGAGGAGCTAATAAAATAGTTTATCCTTAAATACTTCAGTAGGTATCTCTTCAAAACGTAGAGATTTTCCTTAGTAGCTACTTAATAATACTTAAAATTAACAAACAATTGTTTTTACTCTGATTTCTTTTGCTACCCCAAAGATGATGCTTTAGGTGGATTGTTCAAACCAGAATCCAATCGAGGACCAAGAATTGGATTTGACTGTTACGTGTCTTACGTATCTATAGTCTAGAAGAGACCCCCACTGTTTTTGTTTTGCTATTTGTGTGTGTGTATGTGTGTTTTTACTGACCCTGATTTGAAGAACTCAGACCACTGTCTTGTTGACTGTCCTATTTATCTAGATAGGTCTGCTTGTTTCCTTGTGATGTCACTTACCTAGTTCCTTTATTCTCTGCATTTCTGGCAAACTGGAAATTAGATCTAAAGGTTTGATTAAATTGACATTAACATTTGGCAAGAATGTATGGTGGGTGATGCTGACTGCCTAATCCAGGATCTCTGAAGGCCTGGGATGCTGTCCTATGCCTGGGATGAAAATCTAAGTTGAGATGATTTCCTACTTTGTAACTTTATATTTTCCTTTTTAAAAATATTCTATTTATTTATTTGACACAGAGAGAGATCTCAAGTAGGCAGAGAGGCAGGTAGAGAGAGGAGGAAGCAGGCTCCCTGCTGGGCAGAGAGCCTGAGGCCGCTGGGCCTCTGTGCAGGCATTACATGACCTGAGCGGAAGGCAGAGGTTTTAACCCACTGAGCCACCCAGGCGCCCTGTATTTTCTTCCTTAGATCTGTCATTGTCCCCAGAAACATTTTACCAAATGGGTTTAGCGCCCATTGATACTCCTTGCCCTAATCAATCACTTCATTAGAGATTGCAAGAGGGCATTGCTATGCCTCCAGCATTTATCAGCTGTCATTCCTTGGTACGAAGAGCTTGCTTGTGTCATCAACTGGGGCTATGTTCTCCTGAAACTGGAACTACTGGTTCCCTCCTGGAAGACAGAAAAAAATGCATCATGTTTTGGTTTTAACATTTCTCAGAGTAAGGAGTTGGTGTAACAACTTTGGCCAATCCAGTAGTCCCCTTTATCCCTGGGGGGTATGTTCTAAGACCGTGGATAGTACTGAATCTTATATATATTGTTTTTTTCTATACATACATACCTATGATAAAGTTTGATTTATTAATAAGGCACAGTAAGAGATTAATGACAATAAAATAGAAAATTATAATAAGAACAATATACTGTTTGTAATATACTGTATATAAGTAATATACTATAATAAGACTTATGTGCATTCAGTCTCTCTCAGAATATATTATTGTTCCTTACTCATTCTTGTGATGACGTAAGATGATAAAATGTGCGGTGAGATGAAGCGAAGTGGATGACGTAGGCTCAGTGACGTAGCGTCAGGCTACTATTGGCCTTCTGATCATCTCCTTCTAGGCTGCAGTTGATGGAAACCACAGATAAGGGGGGATGACCATAATGACAGAATATTGTCCTTTTTTAAGTATCATTATGGACTGCTGGGTTTTTCTGTATGCAATGTGTTATAATCAATTATAGCCTTTATTCTTTTCTGATGCTCAAATTGTAGTGTCTTTAGCCACTGGAGCCCTTCAAGATGGTTCTGTGGTGGGGGGGGTTCTAATAATCCAGGTTTGCCTTATCAGGTCCCAAATTTGGTCCCACTTACTTAGGATTATGTTGTGTCCCTCTGACACCTTCATGATTGTGACAAGGCGTGTTCTCTGTGATAGACTGTTAAGTGAATGACAAGCAGCAGGGCCTTAGAAATTGACATTTTTCATCCCATGCTATTGGGAGTATACAGTTGTATCACTTTTCAGGAGGACTGCATAGAATATTATTAAGGCTGCTTCACTTCCAAGTGACAGTAACCCATACAAAACTAGCTTAAACAAACAAAGGATATTCATTGACTCAGTTAACTGGGAAGAACTAGGGAGAGATGGCTTCAGGCATAGCTGGATTCCCGACACAGGCAAGATCATCAGGGTTCTGACTCCCTATTTCTTGACTGTTTCTCTGACTGTGTTGGCTTTATTGTCATGAGACTCGATCTACATGGCAGGCAAGACGACATCCTAGAGCTTCAAGCCTGTATCTTTGTAGTTTCTGATCAAAAACGGAGAGAAAGACCCCCCCCCCCCTCACAGAAGCTTCATATAAAGTCTCAGGGAATACTCTGGCTGCCTCAAGTGACATATTCAGCCCTGTAGGGGAGAGGTTCATAGTGGCTGACAGCCCACAAGGGCCTGGGAGAGTAGGGAAGATGTGGCTCCCTAAAGGAAAAACAAAAGGCTGTTATTAGAAGGAGAAAAAAGAATTCTGAGCAGGGAAGTACATCAGATGTCTCTTGCATTTAACAAAACAAAACAAAAAAAGTCAACAAAGGTTTTAAAGCAGCCTACCTTCCATCTAAGAGAAAACCAAAGAACTCATGAAAAAAAAAATCACAGACAAGGGCAGATTTGAGTCCAAAGATGTTTATAATCACAGTACTGTTTATAATAGCAAAATAGTTTAAGAATCTAAATGTCCACTAAGAGGAGATTAAATGACTTAGTGCACATCTGTGTTATCGGGAGGCTAAGCAACTATTGAAAATGATCATTATTTCCTTGTATTTCATGACCAGGAAAGACCTCTATGATGCACTGTTAAGTGGAAAAGACAGGCTACAAAGCAGCACACATATTATAATCTCATTTTTTAAATTGAATATATACCCACTGGGAAATAAACATTGTCAGGAAACACATCGCAGGCTTAATAGAGGTTAGCTTTGTGTGATTATTTCAATTTATTTAATTTGTTTATCTGAATTTTCTATGATAAGTACATATTACTTTTTAATAAGAGATATATATATTTTTTTTAGAAATCAAGATAAACACACGAAGATGCTCAAAAAATAGACATAACAGGTAAGGACACAAGAACGAGGGTGACCCACGACCATGCCTACAAGGTCAGAGGGGCTCAGATGCAGGACCCCAGGCCTGGAGGCACCTGGGGGGACATTGCACCCCTTTTCATCCACTCTCTTTCCCTGTCATCTTCACGAATCACAGTTACCACACTAATCGCAGGGTGGGGTGGGCAGGATGGGCTGACCAGGCAGGCTGCCACTGGGCCTCAGCTGAAAGAAGTCAAGTCATCCTTGTCTTTTCCCTCCTCTGGCCCTGCCCGAGAATACTGCCCTTCCCAGCCAGGCCTATCCCCACTCCAAGCCCCATGGGTTCTGGCAAGAGCAGCTCAGGCTGGTCCCCGGGCTCTCAGGTTAACTAAGCAATCACCCAAGCTAGGAGTAAAAGCCAGCAGGCCAGGAGGCATGGAGGGGTCATAGTGACCTGGGAGCGTCCCCTTGGCCTGATGCCCTGAGGCTCAGCTCTCCAGCCCGGCTCAGCAGATCCACCCCTACTCTTCCTTTTACTCCCCCAGGGGTCCTACTCTTCCTTTTACTCCCCCAGGAGCCCTACTCTTCCTTTTACTCCCCCAGGGGCTGGGATAAAAGGCTTCCTCCTTCCAAAGATCTTCAGCTCCAAACCAAAGTCAGCCTCTGCACAGTGCCTGATGTGGGGTGCTGGGCCTTCCAGCCTTGTGTCCCCACTATATCTTCACTTGGCAAATGCTGAAGGATTTGTCCTCCAGAGGCCTTGATATCATCTCAATAGTCAACTCTAACTTGATTACCTCTTTTAGACAAGCACAGTGGGCAGTCCTCTTGAGTCTCTAGAAGCAAATTAAAACTGCCAGAATCAGACTGTCTGGTTACAGAGGGAACAGGAGCCAGCAGGCACAATTTGCTAGAAGTTTTGTTTCCCAAGAGAAAGGAAGGGGGAAAAAATCACTATGGTTTAGGGTTGGGAGGAAGGGGCACTTCAGGCCAATAAAGGGAATATACATTCAAGAATTGTCTGGAACACTCCTGTTCTAGCATATAAAATTCACATAACCATGATATAGCTATATGTCTTTTTTCAACACTTAAAAGAAAGATTTTATTTATTTAATTGAGACAGAGCACGAGTGTGGGAAGGGGCAGAGGGAGAAGTAGACTCCCCACAGAGCAAGGAGCCTGATGAGGGGCTTGATCCCAGGACCTTGAGATCACGACCTGAGCTGAAGGCAGATGCTCAACTGACTGAATCACCCAGCTGCCCCCCTTTTCAACATTTTTAATGAAAATTTTCAAAAATAATCGTTTTCACAGTGAAAATATCCCTATACCCATCACCTAATTTCTACTATTAATATTTTATATTTGCTTTATCATATATCCCTCCATCTCTCCATCCACCTATCAATACACTTCATTTTCTCATGCATCTCAAAGTAAATTGCAGACATCAGTAATTTCCCCCTAGTTACTCCAGTATTTTTTAAAAAGATTTTATTTATTTATTTGACAGAGAGATCACAAATAGGCAGAGAGGCAGGCAGAGAGAGAGAGAGAGAGGAGGAAGCAGGCTCCCTGATGAGCAGGGAGTCCGATGTGGGCCTGGATCCCAGGATCCTGAGATCATGACCTGAGCCGAAGGCAGAGGCTTAACCCACTGAGCCACCTAGGCGCCCAGTATTTTTTTTAAAATATTTTATTTATTTATTTGACAGAGAGAAACACAGCTAGAGAGGGAACACAAGCAGGGGGAGTGAGAGAGGGAGAAGCAGGCTTCCTCCCCCCAGGCAGGGAGCCCGATGCCAGGCTTGATCCGGGACTCCAGGATCATGACCTGAGCCGAAGGCAGCCGCTCAACGACTGAGCCACCCATGTGCCCCTACTTCAGTATGTTTATCTTTAGAGCTCAGTATTGTTTATAGTTAAAAAAAAATTTTTAAGTAGGTTCTATACCCATTGCAGGGCTTGAATTCATGACCCTGAGATCAAGAGTTGCATGCTCTACCAACTGAGCCAGCCAGTCTCCCCACTTTATAGTTTTTTGAAGTGAAATCTATAAACAATGAAACACAGAATCTTAAGTGTGCATTTGCCCAATTTTCACAAATACATAAACCTGTACATTCCCAACTTCTGTCAAGACAGAACCCTACCATCGCCCAGGATGTTTCCTCATCCTCTTTCCTGTCAATATCTGCCCCCAGCCTCTCAGAGGACACCACTGTTTGGATTGTTTCCACAATAGGTTAGTTTTACTTGCTCTAGAACTTTATATATATTGAGTCATACAGAATATACTCTTTTGTGTAAGGCTAATTTCACTCAACATAATGGTTTTGAGTTACCTACATTGCTGCATGTACCAGTAATCTGTTCTTTTTTTGTTTGGAGTAATATATCATTTTATGAATATAGCATTGTTACCCATTTTCTTATTGATGGATGTCTGGGTTGTTTCCAGATTTTTCGCTATTATGAAGAAGTTGTTATGAACATTTCTGTACAAGTCTTTTTGTGGACATAGTTTCATTTCTCTCAGGTCAATACCTAGAAGTGGAATTCTTGGAACATAAGGTTGGTGTATAATTAGTTTTAAAAGAACTAGCTTTTTCCAAAGTGGTGTATGATCCTACACTCCCACTAACAATATATGAGAGTTCTTATTGCTCCTTATTCTTCATCAGCCTTTGGTGGGGTCATTTGTTTCAATTTTAGCCATTCTGTTGCCTATGCAGTAGTATCTTATCATTTTAATTTGTATTGCCCTGATTATTAATAATATTGTCTTTCATGTGCCTATTATGCATTCATATATCATCTTTTGTGAAACATCCATTTGAATCTTTTTTTTTTTAAAGAGTTTATTTATTTTGACAGAGAGGGATTGTGAGCACACAGGCAGGGGGAGCAGCAGGCAGAGGGAGAGGCAGAAGCAGCCTCCTCTCCGAGCAGGCTTGCTTTCCTAAGAAATATTTACTACTCTCAAGCCACAAAGATAGTCTCTGTTTTCTTTTAAGAGCTTTATGGTTTTAGCTTTTATGTTTGCATCTGTGATCTGTCTTGAGTTACTTACTTTTTGTGTATGGTGTGAAGTAGGAGGTTCATTTTTTTTCTGTTTGGATATCCAGTTATTCTAGTCCATATATTGAAAGGATTTTTCTCTCCCCCTTGGATTGCTTGGCACCATTGTCAAACATCAAATGACTAAATAAGCGCGAGTCTATTTTCAGCTTTCTGTTCTGCCCCTTGATTTATTGGTTGATTCCTATAAGGGTACCATGCTATGTTGATTAATGCAGTTTTATATTTAGTCTTTTTTTTTTTAATTAATTAATTTATTTATTTGACAGAGAGAAACACAGCCAGAGAGGGAACACAAGCAAGGGGAGTGAGAGAGGGAGAAGCAGGCTTCCCGCCGAGCAGGGAGCCCAATGTGGGACTCGATCCCGGGTCTCCAGGATCATGACCTGAGCCGAAGGCAGTCGCTTAACCAACTGAGCCACCCAGGCGCCCCTATATTTAGTCTTAAAGTGAGGTAATGTAAGTCTTCTAACTTCTTTCAAGATTGCTTTGGATATTCTGGGTCTTTTGCATTTCTGCATAAGTTTTAGGATCAGCATGTCAATTTCCATAATTCTATAAAGTTATGGAGATTATGATTTATGAATTAAATCTGTGAATCAATTGAGGAGAATTAACATTACTGAGTCTTCCAATCCGTGAACATGGTATGTCTTTCCATGTGTTTAGATCCTTTAAAAATTTCCCTAGGAATGTTTTATAGTTTTCAGTGTGTAAATTTTGCACATCTTTTGTTAAATTTATTCTTAAGTATTTTCTGTTTTTTGTTTTTATTGTAAATTGATTTTTTTTAAGGGAGGGGAGGTGTAGAGGGAGAGAGGGAATCTAAAATAAGCTCCATGCTCACTGTAGAGCCTGATGTGGAGCTTGATCTCACAACCTTGAAATTATGACCTGAGCCAAAATCAAGAGTTGGACGCTTAACCTACTGACCAGCTAGGCACCCCCAGATTGAATGGTTTTTAAAATTTTACTTTTCATCTAATCTACTACTAAAAAAAAAATATTGAATGCTTCACAAATTTGATTTCATTCTTGTGCAGGACCAATTAATCTTTATCATTCCTGTCTCAGCATATGGGTTGCCAAAGTATAAAAATGTAATATGATCCAATCCTGTGAGTTTTTTTAAGATACACTCCAGGCAAGGAAGTCCCTTTTTTCCTGGGGCTCCTTGTGCTCCTAACATATGGTCGCAGGCCCTACACAGAGCATTATGGGATCTCTGCCCAGAGTGCCTTCTCCTCTGGGTCATTATCTGGCTGTCTGAGGTTGGATGCCTACATTCTCCACTACAAACTCCACACAATCATATAAGCTGTGATTTTGTAAAATGGTTTATCAGTCCTAAAACATGATGGCAAAAAAAGGCTCCTTCCTCACATTCATCCTCAAATATTACTGGAGAAAGAAAATCCTTTCTCATGGACCTAAGGATAGCCAGAATGAGTGAGAAAAGGGGCATGGCTGTCAGACCCTTTAAAATCTATTTCTAATCCAAGGGATTAGATTGACCCACCCTTGGGTGGGTCACTGTGAGCCTTGAGGAGAAGACAATGCCTTCCTCAAAAGTTGGGTGGCCACAGACTGCCTGTGTTCTGGGAGCAGGATGGAATCCTCTCTTTAGCCGCAGGTGAGACTGGCCTGACATGCTTTCTAAATGAACCACAGTTTCACACATTCCTTTTTTTTTTTTAAGATTTTATTTATTTATTTGACAGAGAGAGAGAGAGAGAGAGAGAGAGAGAGAGAGAGAGAGATATCACAGATAGGCAGAGAGGCAGGCAGAGTAAGAGGGGGAAGCAGGCTCCTCACTGAGCAGAGAGCCCGATGTGGGACTTGATCCCAGGACCCCGAGATCATGACCTGAGCTGAAGGCAGAGGCTTAACCCTCTGAACCACCCAGGCGCCCAATACACATTTCTCCTTTTTTAGTTGTAGTGAAATAAACATATCATAAAATTTACTGTTTTAACAATATTAATGTGAACAGTTTGGCAGCATTAAGTAAGTACATTCACTCTCTTGTGCAAGCATAACTCCTATCCATCTCTAGGACTGTCTCTCATTTCATATCACACTTCATCTTATAAAATATTTTTCATCTGACCTATGCTTTTGAAGAATGAACTAAAGAAGATTCCCCAGCCCTTCCCCCCTGAACCACTTGGCAGTCCTGGGCTTACAACGTGATAGAAATCTTTCCTCATGGCACCTACTGGTGGGTCCAGTCCTCATGGGCTCAGTCGAGCCCAGCCCAGGGCTGTGGAACCGAGGGCCCTCCCTCCTGAAGGGGAGGGGTGGGTGGGTTCCAAGGGAGGGGCCTCCACATGAGCTTCAGGCTTCCTCTCTGGTGTGGCCTTGAATCCAGCAGGGAGACCACAGTCTTGCCCACCCCCCTAAATTGTCTGAGGTTTCCGTCCCTTCCCACCCTTCCATCCACCAGGGCCCACAGTTTTCCTGAACTTCTACAAGTCCCCTCCAAGTGTAGGGAGGGGAATTTGAGACCCTTCCTCAAAGGTGAGGCTAAGCCCCCTTGGCCAGAGCCTGAGGCTGGTGATCTTCTCCCAGAACTGCCCCAATCTGTGTGGCAGACTCAGTTTCTGGGCAGTATGACTGACTTCAGAGAAGGAGTTTGAGTCTAGAAGGAATTTCAGCCTGCTCAGTGGCCCCAGGATTGCTGCATTAGCCCCATCTCCCGATGGGCTTCAGTGAGGAGCCCAGGCTGCCTTCCCAAGGGAACTTCCTTCCATCCTTGGGTTCTCACATCAGTGAATGGACCCAGTGTTCCAACCCATTTCCACAGGACCCAAGGTGAAGGGTTTCTGAGCTCTGTGCAGGCCTGATAAGGCAGGCTGGGGTCACGCCTCACTGACCTCAACCACAGCTTGGCTTTCTCAGCCAGAAAAGTGGGCCAGTCCCACAGACTCTGGGATCATACTGGCCCTCAAACCCAGCTTCCCAGGGATCGCTGCTGGCGTAGGAGTAGACATGAGGTTTGAACAAGAGATTGGGGTCCCAGCCCTTCGGCCAGCAGGGATCAGAGAGATGACAGAGCAGGGTGAAGCAAGCACCACCCAGCCTGAACCCCCACTCCACCACACCTCTGAACCACAGCCCCACCTCTCCAGTAAGTAGAGGGGCCACTCAGGGAGCTGTGTGACGTCCAGCACCTTGGTTTTTCTGAACTGTTAAAATGGAGGTTTAAAAACTTACTTACCCAGAAGGGTTTTGGAAGATTAAATGTGAGTGTTCCTAGTGCAACGCCAGGCACCCAGAAAGTGTGTGATAAACATTTTCCTTTCTGCTTTCTTCTCCCTCACAGGTTTAGGCACCTGGCTCTGGCTCTGTCAAGGAAGCTAGGCAAGCGGGCAGTTCCCAGAAGGCTTGGGGAAGCCACTGTTTCTCCTCGTGCCCAGGAAGACCGCCACAAATGGATGGCTTCCCCCGAGACCACCAGAGAATGCTGGAGCACCAGAGCGCTGAGCAGAATGGAGAGTCGAGCAAACTGCGGCAGAGAAACAAGGCCCACCCCTTGTCCAGACCCACCAAGGACACACGCTCTGGGATCGCACTGGCCTCGCACTGGCCCTCAGACCCAGTTTCCCGGGAATACTGCTGGGTAGGAGGAAACATGAGGTCTGAACAAGAGATTGGGGTCCCAGGCCTTCGGCCAGCAGGGGTCTGTCATTGCCAGCCGAAATTCCCAGACCTGAGACCTCAAGGTTCCCTGACAATGGGGGCTGGAGTGTTCCCAGGGGTGGGGGTGGCCAGTAGGAACCAGAGTCTCAGAACTGGAGGAGAGTTTAGTGATATATCCCGGCCCCACCGCCACCGAATTCAGCTAGAATCTTGGGGTGTGGGGGAGCGGTAGGGCCAGCTTTGGATAGTTTTTTAAAGTCCTCAGGTGCTCCTAATGTGTAACCAGGATTAAGAACTTCTGGTTTAGTCCAACCTCCTCACTGTAGAGATAAAAACACACAGGGGGAGGGGTGCCTCAGGTGGCTCAGCAGTCCTGATTTCGGCTCAGGTCATCTCAGGGTTGTGGGATCAGACCCCACGTTGGGCTCACACACCGGGCTGGACACGGAGCCTGCTTAAGATTCTCTCTTCCTCTCTCTGAAACCCACACACGGGGGTAGAAAACCCCAGAAAGGCTGAAAGAAAATATGTAAAGTAAAAGAATATAGTGCAGAGTAGTTGTGCTAAAGAGGGAAGCAATTATGATCTCATTATTTCTACTATTGCTCTAGACAAGGCTGATTTCATGGACATGTGCCTTGTATGGTCCCACAGGCCCCCCCCCCCATGCTTAGAAAGACCCCATATTGGCTTAATGTTCTGCTGTTGCTGTTGTGAAATTCTGCATTTTTTTTAAGGAGCCCTACATTTTCACTTTGTTCTGGGTCCTGCTGGTCCTTGGCCCTACATCACACAGTTCCTTTTCTTTTCTTTTTTAAAGATTTTATTTATCTGAGAGAGAGGGAGAGAGAGCGCACAAGCAGGGGGAGTGGCAGGCAGAGGGAAAGGGAGAAGCAGGCTCCCCGCTAAGCAGGGAGCCAGATGCGGGACTCAGTCCTAGGACCCTGGGATCCTGACCTGAGCGGAAGGCAGTTGGTTAACTGAGCCACCCAGGTGCCCCCATCACACAGTTCTTAAAAGCAAAGTGGATTACCATCCCATTAAATAAACACGAAGAACACAGGGCTGAGAGGCTTGTTGGATGTGGGACGGGCCTGGCCCTCCATGGCCAGTGAGGTGTCTTCCCCAGGCTGTCCTTGCTCCAGGGGGAAGCAGTGTTAAGTTTCAGTGCTCCCTCTCATAGCTGTGCGAGACCCTCTGAGCCTTAGTTTCCTCATTAAAAAGGGAAGAAGTAATGTCTGCATTGCGGGATTACTGTGAGGAGTGTTCAGAACCATGACTGTCCATCTAGATGCTAGGACTATGTGAGACACTTCTCTCTTTACAGGAACACAGAACACATTGTTCCCCCAAAGAATGGGACCCATGAGCTCCAGGTGCAGCCTTGTCAGCACCCCAAGGCCCTTTCTTCTCCTTGAGAGGCCCAATTACAGTAAGTCCGCAGACTTCTGCTTTTCTCACCCAAACGAAGGAAGAACAAGCAGTTCTGGAGAAAGCCTTCATTCCCCAGTGAGGCCAGTAGGCTTGGGAGCCCTTAGTGAGGCGTTGCTGCTACTGCCCTCTGGTGGTAAAAATAGCTCTTTCTGCACAACCTCCTGGGAAATGCTTGATCACACACTACATTTCAATGACAAAAATAATTTATTGTTACTCTGCTAGGCACTAGGGACATTGACAAATAAAGCACACTTCTTTTTTAAAAATATTTTATTTATTTATTTGAGAGAGAGAGTAAGAGCATGAGAGGGGAGAAGGTCAGAGGGAGAAGCAGACTCCCCGCGGAGCTGGAAGCCCAATGTGGGACTCGATTCCGGGACTCCACTATCATGACCTGCACCAAAGGCAGTGGCTTAACGAACGGAGCCACCCAGGCACCCCATAAAGCACACTTCTTGCCCTCTGAGAACTCACAGTTTAGGAAGTAAAGCGAACTCTTGGGGCTCCTGGGTGGCTCGGTTAACCTCTGCCTTGGGCTCAGGTCATGATCTCAGAGCTGGCCTCCCTGCTTAGCGGCGAGTCTCCTTCTCCCTCTGCCCCTCCCAGCCTGGTTGTGCTCTCGCTCTCGCTCTCTCTCTCTCTCTCTCTGAAATACATAAATAAAATCGGAGAGGGGGAAGTCAAGTGAACTCTTAAAGAGCTGGAATAGAGTGTAATGTGGTAAGTTATAATAAAAAAGCCTCCCGACTTCTGGTTCCAGACAAAATGGGGGTAGACATATTTATTCCTATTCTTTCTTCCCATTAAGTAAAGCTAAAATCCCAGGACGTTCTATGTAAACAAACATGAAAAGACTCTTTGAGGTTGAGAGAAGAGGCAGACTTGCTAGTGACCTTGACACACAAAGAATGACATGGCAGTGAGTTCTTTGTGTTTTCTTTTGCCCTTTTATATCTGACTGGATACTGGAGAAACGTGCGCCCTCATACTCGATGGCTGCAGCCCACAAAAAGCCCCAAGAGACGTCTGCTTTCTTGAGTCAAAAGACCAGGACAGGGGCAGACAAGCAAGCCAGAAAACTTGTAGACAATAATCACTCCAGTCCAGTCAAACTCAAAAACACCCCCAAAAATCCCCCCAAAACTAAACAAATGCTATTCCAGCCCCCTCAGCAAAAGCTAAATGGGCACCTACACTTGCCTCCATGCCAGGCATAATGAGGCAGTGGAGATCCCTTAGGGAACCTCGACTCCCAAATCCATCCATTGGGAACAAAATGCCTTCCCTGCCCCTGCCCCTGTCCCTGCCCAGGTTATGTCCGAGGAGACCCAGGGGAGAAACAGGACTCCCCCTCTGCCCCAACGTGGTTCCCCCACCTGCAGCATCAGCGGTGGAGGCCACAAAGAGCCAGGGGGAAGCAGCCCCACATTTCTCAAGTGATGGGAAAAAACAAACAAAAAGAACTGTCAACCCAGGATCTGGTTATGTCCTTCAGGAAGAAAGGGAAAATACAGACATTCTCAGATAAAGGAAAATTAAGGAATTTACTGCAAGCAGACTTACCCTAAAAAAATGGGTAATGGAAGCTGTAAAATGGGAAAAAAGGATAGAAGAAGGAATCTGAGAACATCAGGAAGAAAGAACGAACAATGGAAAGAGGAAAAGTATGGGTAAACACAGTAAGTTTTACTTCTTCTGAAGTATTATAAGCTTAGTTTGATGGTTAAGGCAAAAATGATAACTAGTGTGGTTATCAATATTTACAAAGGAAATAGTTAAGACAATTTTAAGTGAGGGAGAGTAAGGGACTCAAAAAGAGGTAATATTTCTATACATTAGTACAACTACACTTCTCCAGACTGTGGTAAGTTATATGTACATATTGTAAAACTCAGACAAAATACTGAAAAATCTAGACAAAGAAATACACTAACAAACAAAATTGATAAATCAAACTTAAATTAAAAAACATTCAAATGGGGGTCTGGGTGGCTCAGTCGGTTAAGCGTCAGTCTTCCCCCCAGGTTAAGATCTCAGGGTCCTGGGATCCAGGCCCTTATCAGGCTCCCTGCTCAGAGGCAAGTCTGTTTCTCCTTCTCTCTCCCTCTGTGAGCTTGCTCGTTCTCATTCTCTCTCAAATAAATAAAATCATTTTTATTATTTATTTATTTATTTATTTATTTTTAAGAGATTTTATTTATTTATTTGACAGAGAGAAACAGCTAGAGAGGGAACACAAGCAGAGGGACTGAGAAAGAGAGAAGCAGGCTTCCCGCCGAGCAGGAAGCCCGATGTGGGGCTCGATCCTGGGTCTCCAGGATCATGACCTGAGCTGAAAGCAGTCGCTTAACCAACTGAGCCACTCAGGCACCCCCAGTAAATAAAATCTTAAATTTTTTTTTTTATTTAAAAAATGTTCCCTGAAGGAAGCAGGGGGAAAAACAGAAAACCAAACGAAACCAAACCAAACCAAACCAAAACACCAACCCCCCAAAAAACAAAACAACAAAAAAATCCAAAAAAACAAAGACAAAAAAATATAATGGCAGACTTAAGCCCCAATAATCAATAATATATTACACATAGTCTAAACACACCAATTAAAAGAGACTGGCAGAAGAGATTTTTTAAAATGACTCAATTATATGTTACATAAAGAAACTCACTTCAAACATAATGACATAGATAGGTTGACAGCAAAAGAATGAAACCAGGTATACTATGCAAAAACTCATAAAAGAAAGCAAGAGAGCTATATTTAGCAGACAAGTGTTTCAGAGCAGAGAAAATCACCCTTTACAAAGAGAGATATTACATAGTGATAGAAGGATCAATCCACCTAAGAAGACATAACAATTCTAAATGTGTATGCACCAAACAACAAAGATGCAAAATATAGAAAGCAAAATAAGACAGAACTGAGAGAAGAAACTTATCCACAACTAGAGCTGTAGACTTCAAAATCTCTCTCAACAACTGATAGAACTAGACAGAAAGCACAGATACAGAACTCAAAAAAACCACTAAACAACAGTATCTAATTGGTTTTTATAGACACTATACTCAACAATGACAGAATATACATTGTTTTCAAATGTTCAAGGAGCATAAATGAAGATAGATCATATCCTGGGCCATAAAATAAACTCAATTTAAAAGAATTCAAATCATACAGAATGTGTCCACCAAATGAATGGACTCAAACTAGAAATCAAAATTAGAAAGATAACAGGGAATCTGCAAATAATTGGAAACTAAACAACACACTTCTGATTAATCCATGGGTCAAAGAGGAATTCTCAAGAGAAATTAAAAATACATGGATATAAGTGGGAAAAATACATACATTTTTTTGTGAGAAAATTTGTGAGACACAGCTGTGTTGAGAAAATTTATGGCACTAAATGCATATCTTAGGAAAGAGGAAAACTCTCACCTCAATAATCTACATTCTCACTTAAGGAATCTAGAAAAAGAAGCAAAATAAACCGAAAGCAAAAGGAAGGAAGAGAAAAATAAAGAGCAGAAATCAATGAAATTGAAAACATAAAAAATCAATAAAATGAACTGTTTGAAAAGATCAATAAAACTGATAAACCTCTAATAAGACTGATATAAAAGAGAGAGAGAGAGAGGGCACAAATTCCCAATATTAAGAATGAAACAGATTTCACTGCAGACCATGCAGACAGGCAGAGAGAGTCCTGCACTGAACCCACAGCTTTTACCAAGCCTCCCAACGTCATCCTCATCATCTGCATTTTAACCCTGACAGCTCTGTGTATCCCCTAAGGGGACCTTGATCCAGGGTTCCCCCTTTCCTTGAAAACTTCCTACACTATACCATAAACAAACTCCCCCTTTGCCTTCAGTCTTTACTGTGATTATTCCCTTTACCTTCTTGCCCTTTTGGAAATCTGGCTGCTTCTATTTGCAACAGGAAATACTTTTTATCCTTTAAATACATTTCCTCCCCAACTATGAAAGAAATACAGAATTATAGAAAATTTAAAAAAGTGTAATACATATACTTTTTAAAAAATCAGCATAATGTCATCACCGTCACAGACAACTTCCCGTACAGTTTTAATAGTTTAAAAATGTACACATAGAAAATCGGGGGTTCTCACTGTTTCGCAGTCCTTTTTTCATCTAATGTTACGTATAAAAACTTACACGATGTTCCTTCCCTTTAGGGTGTACTATAATCATTCGCACTTGAGCTGTTTTCCAATTTCTCTCAAGTCAGATAACTCTATGAGGTACATACACGTCTTTTATTTGGATTTACCTTCGACAGAGAAACTCCTTGGGGAAAAGGACGTGAACTTTAAATTGTTAATAACTTTTTCTTAAAGTACAGAAAACGAAAGTCTTTTATCACCGGATTCTACCCCATAGACAGTCGAGGGTGGCTTCACCCCACTTTGAGTCAGACCATCTTCGATTCCCCGCCTCCCCAACCAAGTTTGCAAAATCTTAGTAAACACCTCCCAGCAGCCCGCACGCACGCCTGCGCACAACAGGAGGCCCAAACGCAAGCCTCCAGTCCCAAAGGGAAACTTAAGGACACGCCCCCGAAGCACAACCTCTTTAAATTTTAAAACGAAGGCCCAAGCCAATGAATGTTAAGTTTCTCCCGGAACACGGTGCCCCGCTCACAGCCACGCCCTCCACCAATCAGGCAGAGAGCTTCTTCGCCGCCCTTCCAATCAGCGCCAAGAATGGAAGTTACTCACGTAAGGGACGTAAGGCATCCGACCAATAGGAGCTGACTTTGGGGACTAACTCCGCCAATGGCAGGAGCACTTGGAGAGCGCGGGAGCTTTTCCATGAGGGCTCCTGCGGGAAGAGGTGAATGGCGCTGGTTCTCTGAAGCTAGGGCGGAGAAGAGGGCCGCGCGGGCCGGGGCCGGAGCCCCCGGGGCGGCGGCGCGGCCGACATGGCCTGCTGTCACAACGTTATGCTGCTGCTGGACACCGCGGGCGGTGCCGCCGGCCGGAGCCCTGTCCGGCGGACCGCCCTGCGCCTCCTCACCTACCTGAGTTGCCGATTCGGCCTGGCCAGGGTCCGCTGGGCCTTCAAGTTCTTTGACTCTGAGGGGGCGCGGAGCCGGCCGTCCCGCGTGTCTGACTTCCGCGAACTGGGGGCCCGCTCCTGGGACGACTTCGAGGAGGAGCTGGACGCCAGGCTCGGGGACGGCGCCCACCTGCCGGGCCCGGCGCCCAGGGCCAGCCACACGCACAGCGCCCTGATGGAGACGCTGCTGGACTACCAGTGGGACAGGCCCGAGATCACGTCGCCCACGAAGCCGATCCTGCGCAGCAGCGGGAGGAGGCTGCTGGACGTGGAGGGCGAGGCCAAGGAGGCCGAGACTGCGCTCGGGGGCTTTGTGAACGCGGTCTTCCTGCTGGCCCCCTGTCCGCATTCGCAGAGGGAGCTACTGCAGTTCGTGTCCGGCTGCGAGGCGCAGGCCCAGCCGCTGCCGCCTCCGCCGAAGCAGGTGATGGAGAAATTGCTGCCCAAGAGAGTCCAGGAAGTCATGATCGCCCGAAAAATCACCTTGTACTGGCTGGATACCACCGAGGGGCCAAAGGTAAGTTCGCAGTAAAGTCCGGCTGGGCGCACGGTGTCCTGCTGGTTGACCAGAGCCTGGCAGCGTCTGCAGAGCAGCCGGGAGACCCAGAACGAGACTAGCCCCAGCACCGTGGGCCCCTTGAGAAGGGAGGTCCTGTGGTCCCAAACTGCGACCAAAGGTAGGTCCTTGATACGTACTGAGGTAAGCATTTAAGGCCCTTCACAACTTGGGCCCTTGTCTGCCTTCCCAGGTTCTGTTTTTCCTATGCAGGACGAATACTCCAGCATATTGAAGCATCGTCTAGTCGGTCCACAAAACTTGCCTGCGTGTTCCGTCTTACCGGTCTCCCCGGGTGCCAGTGCTCACTCTTCTCTGCCAGTCCAAACTTCTAACGCCTTGCCCCATGGCAACTACTCAGTCTCAACTTCTGAATGCCCCCGCACTTTTGTGGCACTTAAACCTTTCCCCATTATATCTTCCAATTGTGCAAGTCTCTCACCTTCCATCTAGTCTAAAATTACCCCAAAGGCAGGCTCACGCACACACCTTTGTATCCCCTGAAGATGCATATTGAACATTGTGCGAGTCTAGTAAAAATTTGTTGACTAAAGGAGTAGATTTAGATCCTAAAAGGCTCATTTGGATTTTTGTTGAGCAGTGGGGCCCCTGCTCCTGTTAAGTACCCTGAGATAAATTTGTATTGTTTTTAAGGCTTTATTTATATGAGAGAGAGAGTGGGGGGGGGTTGAGGGGCAGAGGGAGAAGCAAACTCCCTGAAGAGCAGTGAGGGCCGCCCCACCCCCTCGACCCCTGAGCTGGATCCTAGGACCCTGAGATCATGACCTGAGCGGAAGGCAGAGACTGAGCCATCCAGGTCCACAATAAGTATGTATTTTCCCCCTCTGCCATTTTCCTCCTGTCACCTTCATTTTATTAACAAAGAGTCATTGAGAAGCCACTGCACTGAGTGCCTACTACACTGTTAAAGTTGCAGAAGGTGTGGTGGTCAGCTGAGGTGGTTTACCTTTCAGTGAGGAAGATCTATTAAGCAGATAATAAACACGTGAGCAAGAGGAGGTAGAAGGGTGCGGAGGGTGCTTAATGAGCAGGGGAGGTAAAGGAGAAACAGGAATGTTGGGAAGGAACATTCTAGACAAAGAGCATGTATAAAGATTTGAACTGGAAAGGAGCTTAGTTTGTTTCAGAAAGCACATGTCTGTAGGGCCTAGGTAGTTAAAAGTGCAGATTTTCTTCTAATTGATGGGCACCGGCCTAGCCAGGGAAAGATGTGATTCCACTTACTGGAAACACATGTGACTAAACTAAGAGGTGGGTTAAATTGCAAGATTACAAATGGAAAATGAGCAGGTACTTAAAGAATGATATATGTTGTTCAAATTTCTAACATGCTTTCACATACAAAGCCGAAAAAAGACATGTACGTGCAGCAGTGGCTTGTCAAAGAAAAGGAAAGAAGAACGATGTTTAAGAGATTAAGGGATGATGGAGAAAACGGGATCCTAGAACTTAAAATTTGTTAAGGCAGCAAATCAACTGTTGGACATAGTACACAACACATAACTGCTTGATTTGGGATAAATGATGCCAAATCACACCAAAGACTGTATTCTGGAATTATATCAAATACTGGCTAGAAATAAATCTTAGCAGATGGGGCTTGGAGGTTCTTCTCCTTTTTCTCTTTTTGGAATAGCGTTACAATAAAAAGATTGACAGTATCTTTTTAAAGATCTCTTCCAGTTCTGACATTCCACCATCTGAGGCGATGGGTCTTCTCTGAGGCGTCCCTTCTCACATCTGCTATGTTGTTTACCCTAAGAAATTGCCCATCAGACAAGCTTTTCTGGAAGTTTTTTTCTTTTTTTCTAGTGAAGATTCATTTTTGCCTATTCAAAAAGCCTTTGCCCAACCACACTGTGGAGACAAGGGAGCTTTAGGTTAGTCCTTAGAGAGCTCTCACTGCAGGGATAGTGAGAAGGGAAGGAGAGAAAATCCAGGTCCTGTCCTGGGGAGCTCACTGTCTTAGAAACAGAACCTGGACTCATAGATTGGGGGAGGAGGGATCCAAGCCCAGAACTCTTGCAGGATAGAAGAGAGCATAGGAGACCACTGGCATGCTTTCGATGTTATACCTCTGGTTTATTCAGCATGCACATAACTACCTATCTGCTAGGATGCTGGGTGTTGGATGTACCCTTAGTGATCCAGACACATGAGAGCCATTGCTCTGAGGAGGGAGCCTGCTTCCTCCTCTCTCTCTGCCTGCCTCTCTGCCTACTTGTGGTTTCTCTCTCTGTCAAATAAATAAATAAAATATATATTTTTAAGATTTTATTTATTTATTTGACAGAGAGAAACGTAGCTAGAGAGGGAACACAAGCAGAGGGAGTGAGAGAGGGAGAAGCAGGCTTCCCGCCGAGCAGGGAGCCCCATGTGGGGCTCGATCCCAGGTCTCTAGGATCATGACCTGAGCCGAAAGCAGTCGCTTAACCAACTGAGCCACCCAGGCGCCCCTAAATAAATAAAATCTTAAAAAAAAAAAACTTAATGAAAAAATAAAAATTAAAAAAAATGTAACCATACTCTGTTTAGTGATTGTGTTTTTTTAATTAGCATATATTCTCATCAAAAGTTGATGTCTTTTTCTTTTTTTAAAAGATTTTATTTATTTATTTGAGAGATCACAAATAGGCAGAGAGGCAGGCAGAGAAAGAAGGGGAAGCAGGCTTCCTACTGAGTAGAGAGCCCAATCCCAGGAACCTGAGATCATGACCTGAGCTGAAGGCAGACGTTTAACCCTCAGCTACCCAGGCACCCTTGATGTCTTTTTCAACTCTTACTAAGGCTTTACCTTCAATTGATAAGCAGATTTTCTTTTCCTAGCTGTCCTCTAGCCAGAATATATAACAATTTCAACAAATTTTTTGTTTCTCTTTGGTAGAAAAGCCTAATCAGGACCTATGAGCTAGCTTACTATTCTCCCCCATAGTGGTGAACACAGGCATGGATGTATAGATGTTAATAGCAAATATTAATTAATTGATTAGTTTCCAAACTGGCATGCATAACTGGAACAAAAGTTTTACAATATATTGGTTATCTTCACTACATAAGATATTTTCTATTCTGGTTTTTTTTTTTTTTTTTTTGAGGCTGATCATGAGCCAGTCAATTATTCCATCAAAGGATCTATCTGAGGGGCGCCTCGG
>PITA01016482.1:23459-33530 GCA_004023965.1 Spilogale gracilis
AAAAAAAAAAAAAGAGGGGCGCCTGGGTGGCTCAGTTGGTTAAGCGACTGCCTTCAGCTCAGGTCATGATCCTGGAGACCCGGGATCGAGCCCCACATCAGGCTCCCTGCTCGGCGGGAAGCCTGCTTCTCCCTCTCTCATTCCCCCTGCTTGTGTTCCCTCTCTGCCTGTGTTTCTCTCTGTCAAATAAATAAAATCTAAAAAAAATAAAAAAAAATAAAAAAAGAAAAAGGATCTATCTGAGTCCACCAGAGGGTCACGACTGACATTTTAAAGGCCCTATCCAAGATAGTTCTTGGACGAGTCCTTGCCTTGTTGTGACCTTGGGTACTCTTATGCCCCCTTTTCAATTTGAGTGTATGAAAAGTTTGGAGATGACCGGGAAGACCTCACATTTCGTAGCAATTTATGATCTATAGTTAACTCCTATGAAATAAACCAACATAATGTATTTGGGGTGGGTGCTCTTCTGTCATGTTCTTATACTACTTGAATATTGTCATGTTATATTGTGATGCTGAGTTAAATATTTCATGTTACTGTGGTTTTACTCACTCTAGCCCCAACTTTAAGATTCTAGAAGATGGAGACTAGGTCTCCATGACATGTAAAGCTTGCTCAATCAAAGCTTTTTAAAAGGTTGAACGAATAGTTGTTTATGAAGAAATGAAGACTAGGTTTTACAAGAAAGCAGGATTTGAGCTAGATTACTCAAGCTGGAGAAGAAAGGGGAACGCACGGGAAACAGAATGAACCAAAGCATGGAAGATAAAATACAGTGTGTTCAGGAAACAGTAAATGGTTCAGTGTGCTTGGAAGGTAGCAGTGGGTGAGGGAAAGGTAATGCGTTCGGAAAGATTGCTTAGGGCTGCACTATGCCCAAGACTTATTCTACTGAGGCAGCAGAAGCCTTTGAAAGCTTTTAGAGAAGTTGCACGATCAGATCCATGATTTGGAAGAATACTTAGAGCAACATGGAGGACAGATGAGAGGCCGGACACAGGATGGGGAGGCAGTGCAGTGAGTCCGGGCAAGAGATTGACAAGGGCTGTGAGGAGAGCAGGCTGCACCATGACGGGATACTGGCTGTTGGTTTGTGGCTTAATAAACACAGTAATTGAGTAATATGATCCTTTACTGTGGATGTCAGCTTTACTTTCTCCTGTTCTCCCCAAGCTTTATGTATGGATGCCTCATTTGTAGCCACCTAAGTCTCTTTGTCATTTTTACTTTAGTTGTGGGACTCCCCGGACCACCTTGGGTACTGGACAGTATGCGAACTGCTCCACCTTGTAGGAGGCACTATCTTACCGTCCGAAACTTTCAGCCAGGATTGCACTAGAGCTGGGAAAATACTGCTTGGTAGTGAAAAAAAGCTGGCAAGTCAATCTCCCTTCTCTTCATGGATTTCAACTCTGCCACCTGATGCCACTCTGAACTGTTTGCTGTATAATTCTGCCTACGAAGCCTCATTTCCACGGATGGAAGGCATATTATTTCTCCCTGTTGAAGGTAAGCAAATACTCTTTTGGGGGGGGTGGTTTATGGTCTCAGGTTTGTTGCTTTCTTCAAGGTAAACTGGTGATTTTCTCTTCTTTAGAGTTTCCAACAGCCTAGGCACTGGATTCATGCTAATAATTAAAAGGTGTCTGTGCAGAATCAGGTACCACGGGAAAGTATTAAACACGGGTGCAGTGTAACTGCCAGCCCACCTTTAAAAAGAACCAGCGAGGGGCGCCTGGGTGGCTCAGTCATTAAGTGTGTGCCTTCCGCTCGGGTCCTGATCCCAGGGTCTTGGGATAGAGTTCCCCATCAGGCTCCCTACTTAGCAAGATGCTTGCTTCTCCCTCCCCCACTCCCCCTGTTTGTGTTTCCTCTCTCACTGTGTCTTTCTCTGTCAAATAAAATAAAATCTTAAAAAAAAAAAAAGAACTAGTGAGTGATTTTTAAAGAATTTCCCAGCTGTTGAAAAGAAGAATAATAGTTCAGGTGCCCAAGAAAAAGGGTGGTAAGATTTCGTACCTTATAGGAGAGGCTGAGAAATGGAAGACCACAGGAAAGAAATGACTGATTAAGAGAAGAGTAACAGTCACCAGCCTCTGAAAATGGTGCTTGTTACCAGGAAGAGCCAGCATGCTACACTTTTCATAAGTGTACTGTGTGATCTGTATAGTGAATCTCACTTCTGAATCCCATATCCACACAGAAGTCCTCTGTAGAGATGCATACATAAAACTGTGTTATATACATTGTGTGCAGTTTAAGGAAATTTCAAGAGTAGTTTCGGTTAAGCAGTTTTGTCATACATAACCTTTAGAATTCAGCATTCTCGTAAGATGTGATACACTGTTTAACGGATTTAAGCAGTGTTGTCTTTTTTGTAAGTTATGAATATTGCTTGAATACTTATTTCTAAGGCATAATTGTTTTTTTAAATTTTTTAAAAAAGATTTTGTTTATTTATTTAACAGAGATCACAAGCAGGCAGAGAGGCAGGCAGAGAGAGAGGAGGAAGGAGACTCCCTGCTGAGCAGAGAGCCCCATGCAGGCCTTGATTCCAGGACCCTGAGATCATGACCCGAGCCGAAGGCAGAGGCTTTAGCCCACTGAGCCACCCAGGCGCCCCCTAAGGCATAATTATTGAGAAGTTTTGACATTTGGTTGGGCCCTCGTGATTCTGTTCACATGCAGCTCTTCCTATAGAATGAAAGCATTTGCTCTTCTAGCCTATTGGCAGTGGGATGAGTGTTGAAGCATGAAGTGACAATACCAGTACCACACTGGCAAACTCATTAATTTCTTCTTACTATTACATCTATTTTTCGTAATGATTACATTAGAATTTTAATATTCCTTATTTTTTTTTTTTTAAGATTTTATTTATTTATTTGTCAGAAAGGAACACAGTGAGAGAGGGAACACAAGCAGAGGGACTGAGAGAGGGAGAAGCAGGCTTCCCACAGAGCGGGAAACCCGATGTGGGACTCGATCCCGGGTCTCCAGGATCATGACCTGAGCCGAAGGCAGTCGCTTAACCAACTGAGCCACCCAGGCGCCCCAATATTCCTTATTTCTAACAGGCGAAGAGACTCAAGAAACATGGACAGTCACCCTAGAGCCGTTGGCCATGCATCAGAGACATTTCCAGAAACCAATCAGAATTTTTCTAAAAGGCATGGCAAGCCAGTGGTCTCTGCCAGCGAGTAGCACTTTGGGCACCGAGACCTGGATGCTACGAAGTCCAGAGGCGAACAGATCAACTCAGAAGATGTTATTTCAGCAGCTGGTAAGCAGGCTGACTGCCGAAGAGTTACACCTGGTAGGTACCTGGCGCTCGCTAAGTTACTCTTGTCAAAAACACACTGGTGGGATGAAATGAGAGTGTTTATGAAGTGCCAAGGATCGTTACATGGGGTGTAGTTTCAGTGCCGCGTGTGGCATCGTGACAGTGCTCCCTAGTGAAGAAACAGTTTAGAACCGCATGTTCCAGGGCGCCTGGGTGGCTTAGTCGTTGGGTGTCTGCCTTTGGCTCGGGTCATGTGTCCCAGAGTCCCAGGATGGAGCCCCACATCAGGCTCCCTGCTCAGTGGGAAGCCTGCTTCTTCCTCTCTTACTTCTCCTGCTTGCGGTCCCTCTCTAGCTGTGTTTCTCTCTGTCAAATAAATAAAATCTTTAAAAAAATAAATAAAACAAAAATCCCCTATGTGTTCCTTGATTCCAATTAAGTTAAATGATATTCGCATGGGGAAAAAAAGGCAGCAGCCCCAATGGAATGCAAGTATTAGTTTAGGGTGGTGAAATAATGCCTGGTTTCTAGTTATTTTGTAAGTGTTCTGTTACATATTTATTAACTTTATATAATACCATTTTTAAAAAGCCCTACACTGTAAAATTAGATGTAATAGTGTTCAGTAGTTACTTAGAAATGCCTTCTATAAAATACATATATACCTAGATTTGATTGAAAGATGGTTATTTTTAAATGACGAGCAAATTTTTTTTGTGTTTTGCTATTGTTACCTCAGAAGGCGTCTATCTTCTGAGTAGAAGATTGTTAGACGCTAGAGAAAAGTTGTGTAGTCTCTGAACGGATGTTCTAAGAGTTGTGTGTTCTGATAGAGCACCGAGTCAGGAGTCAGGCAGTCTGGATTGGGACTCAGCTCTGCTCCCCAGCCATGTGATCTGAATAAATCCCTTAAGTGGTAGTACTGTCTCATGGTTAAGAGCATGAGTTTCAAATTCATATATACTTGGCTTCTGCTTCTTACTAACTGGATGACCTTAAACAGGTTACCTATTTCTCAGCCTTAATTCCTCCTCCGTAAAAGGGGGATAGTAATCATTTCTACCTCAGAGTAAGGTGAGGTCCTCAGTTTTTAGAACTTGGTGAGTTATAATAAACACATAGAAAGTGCTTAATAAATATTCTTGGTAACCTTAGCCTTTTCTCATTTGTAAATTAAGAGATTAAGATTATATTGTCACTAAATTCAGTTCTAGTACTTATACCCATCCAACTTTTCCCACAATTTTCTCTTTTTTAATACTAATCATCAGGAGAAACTCTCATTCTGTTTTTTACTAAGCTACATTCTTCTTTAGCCATAGGACAACAATCTTTTCAACTAATTAGAACTTGTGATGTAGGTTGCCAGTGTGGACCCTGGTGAAGGCTGGCCCCCCATCACGGGAGTTATTTCCCCCTTCTCTACCGATGCTGCAATTCTCACCATGTTCCGCACCGAGGAGGCTGAATTTCAAAGACCTTTTTGGCAAACAGTTGTGGCAGAGAGCCCCCAGGATACAGCTTCCCTTTTTTCTGATGTTATGGATAGTGTATTGAATCAGATTCACAGTTCACTTGAAGATCCTGCTATGTGTGGTAAGCCTCTGCACCAGTAAGTGACATACTCCAGGGCAGTAGTTTATAGTTTTCCCACTGTCAGAATTTTTTTTTCACTGTGCTCTTCGTGGAACCCCAATATCTATTATAAAACAGATAAAAGCATGCTACAATACTTCAGGCAATTTAAATCAGCATTATTTGTAGAAATCCCAAAGCATTTCTGAGGAGTCCAAAGGCTCTGTGAAACTGGTTTGAAATAAAAGGTATAAGATGAAGCTTTTATTAATAATATTTAATGAAGACTGCATATAAAACTGTTGTGATTCTGTCTACCTTCAAATTTGTTGCATTGTTACTAAGGCAATACAAACCTTATTTATGCTGTGGATAGAAATAGAATCAGTTTGATGCTTATTCCATTCATTTATTCAACAGATTTATTGAATGGCTGCTGTGGCAGGCACCGTTCTAAGTAATGGAAATGTATCAGAGAACAAAATAGACAAAAGTCTCTGTTCTTAGTGTACCATCTAGTCAAGGGAAACAAGACAATAAATACAGAGGTTGAATAGTGTGTTTAAAAGAGATAAGTGCCATTGTAATAAAGCAGGAAAAAAGGAATGGGGAGTGTAAGGGGTGGGAGGGATGCAATTTTAAACAGGCTTTGTTGAAAAACTAATATTTGAGCAAAGGCTTGGAGGAAGGTGATATGGGAAGAATGTTGCCGACAGAGGCAACTTAAGCACTGAGACCCCAAGAAGGGCGTGTGTCTGGTGTGTTTGAGGAACTGTGAGCTAGCCTACGTTTGTACATCATTGGGGTAGCCTTTTTCATAGACAGCACAGGCCTGTTGGAATTGGTGGTGTGGATGAAGGAGTATTGTTACTGATGTGGCTTTGTGTGTCCTCTGTAAGAATGCCACCTGTCCAAGGGAGGAGCAAGTGCTTCCGCTTTGGGCCTAATACCTCTTTCTTTCCTTCCTCTACCATCTCTGCTCCTGTCCCTGTAGCTGCTCCCGTTCCAGAGTGGGCCCAGCAGGAGCTTGGCCGCACCGCTCCCTGGAGTGCAGCTGTTGCCGAGAAGTGGTTTCCTTGCTCTAACCTTAGTGGTGCCAGTTCAAGTTTGATGGAGTCATTTTGGTAAAGCTTTTTATTTCTCTGGATATTGATTGATGAAATAAGCTCTTGCTTATCTCTGTATGGGTTGGTTTGTTTCACATACCACATTTTCTTAGTATAGTCCAATAATATTAGAAACTAAGTAAAAAGGGAGCCTGCTTCCTCCTCTCTTTCTGCCTGCCTCTCTGCCTACTTGTGATCTGTCAAATAAATAAATAAAATCTTTAAAAAAAAATTTGAAAAAATAAATTACAAAAGTAAAATGCACCCATTATGCAAGTAAGGAAATATTTAACATTAAAGCTCAGTAAAAATGAAAAATAACATTTGTGTAGTGCAGCTAAGTCTATACTTCAAGGAAGATTTATAGAACTTATCTTTTAAGGAAGAAAAGTTAAAAACCAGTTAATTAAGGGTCTGGTACAGGAAATAACACAAGGGAGTAAACCCCCAAAATAAGACAGTAATAAAGGTAAGAACAACATGAATCACAAAAAAAAAGAAACAGAATCAACAAATGTAAACTGATTCTTTGAGAAGCCAAATAAAATAGAACTATCTATAGCAAAATCAAGCAGCTTTTTTAATATGATATTTTATTTATATGAAACAGACCACAAGCAGTGGGAGTGGCAGGCAGAGGGAGAGGGAGAAGCAGGCTCCCCACTGAGCAGGGAACCGAATGTGGTGCTCAATCCCAGGATTCTGGGATCATGACTGAGCCAAAGACAGGCACGTAACGGATTGAGCCACCCAGACACAACCACATTAGAAATGTAAAAGAGGGTCGCCCGGGGCTTCGTTAGTATAGCATCTAATTCTTAGTTTAGGTTCAAGTCATGATCTCAGGGTCTTGGGGTTGAGCCCTGCGTCAGGCTCTGTGCTCAGTAGGGAGTCTCCTTGAGAGTCTGTCTCTGCCTCTGCCTGCCCCCACCTCTCTCTCTCTCTCTCTCTCTCTCTCTCTCTCTCTCTCTCTAGTAAAGAAATCTTAAAAAAAACCAGAAATGTAAGATATAGAAGAAATCAAAAAATTCAAAATAGTATTAAAAGATAAGGTTTATTTTTGCCATAGAGATAACAAGTTGTTCTAGTACCGTTTGTTAAAAGATAGTCTTTTTCTCATTGGGTTGTTGTGGCACCTTTGTCAAAATCAGTTTGCCACCATCATCTAGGTCTATTTCTGAAAAGAATCTAGTCCAGACAGTGTGCTAATATCACATTGTCTTGAGTACTGAAATCAGGTAGTCTTAGTTCTCTCAACTTTATTTTCAGAATTGCTTTGACTATTCTAGATGCTTTGCATTTCCATGTAAATCATGGAATCAGTCTGTTAATTTTCTCCAGAAAAGCCTGCTGGGATTTTTGACCAACAGTACATTGAGTCTGTAGGTCAATTTGGGAAGAATTGACTTAAAAACAAGTTTTCTGATTCATGAACATGATACAGCTCAAGAGGGTTAAGACAGAACAGGTGCACTTTCCCCTATAAGAGAGCGGTGTTTACCGTAAAGCTTTAACGAGTAAGGCATCGTGGTGTGGGTACACTGATTGACAGACCCATGCAACAGAGTGCCCCCCAAATGACCCACACCTGTATGGGAGCTCAGCGTGTGACAAAGGCAGATTTATAATCTGGGAAAGAACAGACTGTTCAATAAATGGTGATATGACAGTTGGCTCTCTAAAAGAAAAAAGATAAAAATTGGATCTCTACTTCACAGCATACACAATGATAAATTCCTAATAAAATTATAAAAATAAGTGTGGAAAGTAAAGCTTAAAATTGTAAGAAGGGAAAATGAGTAGTTCAGGCTGGGAATGGATTTCTTACATAAAACCTCAAGCATTCAAACCATGAAGGGAAATAGAGGACCATAATTTAAAATTTCTGTATGATGAACAGGCACTAGTCCTAGGCCTGGGTGGCTGTAATCCATATGACTTACAAAGAATTAGTATCTAAATTACTACAGAGCTCCTAAAAATCAACAAGGAAAAGACAGGCAATTGGCAAAGAATGCAGAGAAGTAGTTCATGCAATGAAACCCCCAACAGAGCAGTAATTTCAAACTCATTTGGGTGTTTGGCTGACTCCGTGCAGAGAGCACATGACTCTTGATCTTGGGATCCTGAGTTCAAGCTCCACATTGGGCACAGGACTTACTTAAAAAAAAAAAAAGAAAGAAAAAAAATGATGCTCTGTTTAGGCAAATGGAAATAACCACAATAGGGAAAAACCCACAAGATTCTATTTTATACCATCAGATTGTCCTAGTTTAGTAAATGGGATCTAGCACAAGGGAAAATGAGAACACTTTAGATGACAGAATTGTAAATGAATGGTTACCACCATTTCAGAGAGCAGGTTGTATTCCTAGGAAGGAAGCAGGAACTTCACATGTGGAGAGCCAGAAATTCCAGTTACATGTGTCTACATTAGAGAAGTCTTTGCACGAATGTGAGGAGAGCTACATTCGATTGCTCGCTGCCAGTTGTTGAAAATGTGGAAAGAATCAGTGGGGAAATGGAGAAACAAACTATGGTATAATTTTACAAGGGAATATTATAGAGTAGTAAAACTGGATAAACTAGAGCTATTTACATGCTCATGAAAAATATGTTGAGTACAGACAAAAAAGGGCAGAGGGATGATGTATGATATTTTTAAAAACTTAGAATGTATATAATCGCAATTTATGTTGGTTTCCATACATAGGTATGCCTGTAAATAAACACAAGTCTAGGAATACCTCTGGAAGGAAGGGATGGGAAAAGATAGAGTGGGCTTTTTTGTGTCTGTAATGCTTAATTTTATTAAAAAATCTCAAGCAGATAGGGTAAACCATTAGCAAGTATTTAATCTTGCTGGGAGGTACATAGCTAATAATGCTTTCTCTACTGTGTATTTGAAAGGTTTGTAAGTTCTAAATTAACAAAAAACAAATCCTCCCCTCAGTGAAAGGCAGTCCCAGCACACTTGGGGAGAATTAGTCTGCTGCAGAACTGCTACGTGTGCGAAGCTGAGAACCTGAGCAGATTCAACTCCTGTCTCCATAACTTCCTTCTGCTTTAAATCAGATAATACCAGATAACGGAGGATAGTGAAAGACAAGTAATGCATTTTGAAAGTTGCCATTTTCTTAGTTTGCTTAGTGACTGACTGATATGTAGTCCTAGGCAGAAGTGCATTGAATAAGTAATCACCCCCTCTGCCCCACTTCATCCCCTTTTCATCAATCCCTAATTAGTTTACTGTGATGTGAAAGAATTATTTAGAAGTCACTGTGATGCTTAATATACGTTATATCATCTTATACTTTATTGACACTGAGTAAAAAATAACTTTGGGATAGTTACCTGCATTAGGCATGTATCCTAGGACGTTAAGAATCTTATTAATAAATGACCACTGTATGTCATGATTAATGATTTCCGTTCCTGAGTGGTGGTTTTTTTGGAGTGTTTTTTTGCTTTTTGGCGTTTTTTTTTTGAGGGGCTTAAACAATTTATTGTGTCACAGTTATGGATCTACAAGTCTGATTATTAAGGTGTTCCGTGGGTTGGTTTCTTCTGAGAGCTATGAGGGGGAGTCTACTGCATATTTCCCTCCTATCTTCTGGTGTGAGTGTTTAAATTGTGAGAAGAGAGGGATATTTTCCCTCCTGAGGGAAAAATATTTTTGAAGGCTTCTTGGGCAGACATCTTTTGATTAGCTTTTTTTTTTTTTTTTTTTTTTTGATTAGCTTTTAAAAGGATAATGAGTTTTGTGATTAAAACGTTTTGGAAAAACCAGAATTTCAGCTTTATACTAGACCTCTTGCCTTGTTCACAGGTTACTACAGGCTGTCTCATCTAATAACGAAGAGTCTTACAGAACTGAAAGTGAATTAACGTGTTGCCTATCTGAGCTCTACCAGAGAACATCTCGGGAAGAATCCACTGTGTCCAATCAGGAAGACAACAGAAAGAAACGTATGTACATAGACTGCTTCTTGAGGCAGTCTTTTTTGAGCGTGTATGTTTTAAAAAATTGGTATTCCCTAAAATGAGGTTGAAATGGTAACCAAATAAGAGAAGGACAAGTTCTTTTTTTTTTTTTTTTTTTTA
>PITA01016482.1:33630-46661 GCA_004023965.1 Spilogale gracilis
AGTGTTTCAAGATTCATTCCCCATTCCCCACACCCAGTGCTCCACGCTTTAGGTGTCCCCAGTACCCACCACCAGGCTCTCCCATCCCTCCACCCCCCTCCCTCCAAGTCCCTCAGTTTGTTTCTGTGTTCAAAGTCTCTGTTGTTTCGTTTCCCTCCCTAGATTACCCTAGTTCCCATTTGCTTTCCTTCTGCCACTGGAGAAGGACAAGTTCTTATATTTCAAATTTGAAAACAATTATGTTCGTTACAAAAGTGATATTAAAAAATCGCCCACAATCCTACTTTATTAATAAACCATTTCTAGGATATGAAAGAAATAAAAACGCAGCTTTGTGTGCTGCTTATAAATACTTATTCATCTGCTACCTTGCCTTTTTAGTTACTATTCTATGTCATCGCTTCACAAAATTTAAAAAGATCTATGTTCTCCAAGAGATTTTCAGTTTTCATCATTATAAATAATAGAGTGTACATGATGCAGATGATTTATTCTATGAGTGCCCTCCTTAAAATAAGTTGTCAGGAACAAGTTACTGTACCAAAAAGTGGGAAAAAGTAGCTTTGGATGCCGACTGCTCAGTTGCCTTCCAGGAGAGTTTCGTCACAACTCTGACCACTGAGGAGCACCAAAATGGGTCTGGCATTCGCCTTACTAAACTTCAGTTTAAAGAGCTCTTTCTACTCTGGGTTGAGGACAGAGAGATGCATGAACCACCAAAGGGATATGCTTTATTTCAGTACTGTCTCACAGAATGTTTCATTTGACTTAAAGTGGTTCCTAAATGGGCAAAAGTGAAAACGATTTTCCTTTTCTCTCCATACTGTTGCCTTGGAAGGAGGGGTCCCTCGGACTCCCGTGCGGCAAAAGATGAACACCATGTGCCGCTCCCTGAAGATGTTGAACGTGGCTAGGCTGAACGTGAAGGCGCAGAAGCTGTGTCCAGACAGCGGTCCAGAGGCAACTGGGGAGAAGGGGGTCCCAAGGGCAGCCGGTGGGAGGACAGCAGATAAATGGGAAAACCGAGGAAGGACACTCCGAAGCTCTAAACCTAAAGGTATTCCTCAGTTCCATAGCCTTTTGGTGTCTAAGGCCAGGTTGACGCTTTCATACCCTCAGATTCTTAAAAGTTTTAATCCTATCCCTCAATTAACGAACATTTATCAGACAACTGCTGCATTCCTCGAAGTGTCTTATAGGGAACACAATAAAAATATCGTGTCCTGGTCTCAGATTTGTGATCCAACTGCAAAGATGATAATTCATACACGCAGATGTGTGTGCACGTGCACACACACACAATACATAATGAAATAATGCAGCCTACTACTACATATGAGAGCCAGGAATCTATAACAGGAAGGACTTGCTTGTTGGGGAAGTAAAGACATACTAGGAATGGAGAATGAGAAGGATAGCCTTGGGCCGAAACAGGCTGAGGAGGCTTCTCAGGAGCTGGGGGAGCCCAGGCTGGATGCTGAGGAGTGAGCAGATTTGAGATGGCAGCAGGGTAAAAGAGAGCACGCTAGTTAGGGGATTGGCACAAGCAAAGTCACAAGAAGGGCCATCTCACAGCCATATGACAAATGGTTAAAGAAGCTTTTTGCAGGGCGCCTGGGTGGCTCGGTGGGTTAAAGCCTCTGTCTTCGGCTCTGGTCCTGGGATCGAGGCTCACATTGGGCTCTCTGCTCAGCAGGGAGCCTGCTTCCTCCTCTCTGCCTGCCTCTCTGCCTGCTTGTGATATGTCTCTCTGTCAAATAAATAAATAAAATCTTAAGAAAAAAAAAGAAGCTTTATGCATTGAGGAAGAAGGGGAGAGGGGGAAAGCTTTGGGAGTGATCTAGGGTATTGAGGTCTTTCAGAGTTGGACAGAAGGGTTTTGTCCAGTAATGCTAATTTTGCCATTCTTTATTTCTGTTCTAAAAAAGGAATAGAATTGCAGTAGGTCTCTCATTCTCAGGGCACATTTAGAGCCACTCCTGTGGGAGGACTGTAAAGATAGCCTAGGGACTTCGGGCAATGACTGCATGATGTCACCTTTGATTTCTCTTGAGAATTCTGGAATAAATACTGCTCCTTGAAGGTTTTTTGTTTTTTGTTTTTTCCCCTGTGGATCATCAGTCTGAAAGACAGAACGTCTTTAATAGGCTAATAAAAGTCTTCGAGAATGTGGATGATTCATTCAAGAGAGAGCAAAATTAACAGCACTCAAGAGTGTGTGCTATTAAGAGTTTCTGGACTAGATTCTGAGCAGAGATAGACCTGCCCGACAGTGGCATGCAGCTTTTTGACAAAGATGCCCCAGTAATCCAGTGGGCAAAAGATAATCTTTTCAACAAATGGGTATCTTTATGGAGAAAATGAACTTCAGCCTTGCCTCTAGTATTTCAAATCTCTGCTCTATTTTTTTCATTCTGATGTTGTTTATTTATACTTTCTCCCATTTAAAATGGCTCAGTCTTACTATAGGTTTGCTGTATTTGGGTTTTAGAGAATCATTGTTTTGTTTCTGTTGATCTCGTTTTTTTTTTTTTCCTGTTTATTTTTGTTCCCATCTTTATTATCGCCTTTATTTTGGGGGCTTACTCTCATGTTGTTTCTTGTGTTGGACCGTTAGCTGATTGGTTTTTATTTTATTTTTTTATTAAAGATTATATTGGGGGGGGGAGAGAGAGAGAGCATGAGCATGAGCAGGGGGAAGGGCAGAGGGAGAAAAGCCTCCTTGCTGAGTAGGGAGCCCAAGGCAGGACTCGATCTCAGGACCCCAGGATTATGACCTGAGCCAGAGGCAGACTAACTGACTGAGCCACCCAGTTGCCCCTATTTTTTTTTTCTTTCTTTTTTTTTTTAATTTTTTTTAATTTTTTAAGATTTTATTTATTTATTTGACAGAGAGAAACACAGCCAGAGAGGGAACACAAGCAGGGGGAGGGAGAGAGGGAGAAGCAGGCTTCCTGCAGAGCAGGAAGCCCGGTGCGGGACTCGATCCCGGGTTTCCGGGATCATGACCTGGGCCGAAGGCAGTCGCTTAACCAACTGAGCCACCCAGGTGCCCCTATTTTTTTTTCTTTAAAAGATTATTTAAGTCTATGAATTTTCCTTTAAGTATAATTTTAATTGCATTATACAAGTTTGCCATATTCTGTTTTCATTGGTACTTAAATCTAAATATTTTCTGACATCCATAATGTAAGAGAATTTTTAAATCCAATCTGATAGTTTCTTTTACCGAGCAAGTACATTTGTAAAATAAATGTTTATAATTACTGATAAGCTTGGATTTTTTTAGTGTCTTATTTTATGCTTTCTGTAGTTTTTATTTTTTCCTTTCTAGCAAGACTGTGGGATTAGTCAATATTTGTTTATTCCTCTTTTTCCTTTCTGCAAGATTTGGAGGTTCTATAATTTTTGTTTCATTTTGCTTTTTTAAGATTTTATTTTTTTATAAGAATTATTTTTTTTAAAGATTTTATTTATTTGACAGAGAGAGAGATTACACATAGGCAGAGAGACAGGCAGAGAGAGAGGAGGAAACAGGCTTCCTGCTGAGCAGAGAGCCCACTGCAGACCTCGATTCCAGGACCCTGAGATCATGACCTGAGCCGAAGGCAGAGGCTTTAACCCACTGAGCCACCCAGGTGCCCTTAAGATTTTATTTTTAAGTAGTCTCTACACCCAGTGTAGAGTTCGAACTCACAACCTTGAGATCAAGAGTTATATGCTCCACTGACTGAGTCAGCCAGGCACCCTATAGTTTATTTTCCATTAATGATTATCCTTAGCTTTATAACATGCACAGTTGAGTTGCAAAGCCTTAAAATTACCATCTGCCACCTCAGCCTCCACACTGTTGACACTTGGGGTGGGATAATCTCGTATGGGGGCTGTCGTTTGTGCTATAGGATGTTTGGCAGCATCCCTGGTCTCTGCTCTACAAGATGCCAGCAGTATCCTCATCCCTGCCAGTCTGGCCACCCCAAACATAGTCAGATGTCCCCTGGGAGGGAAAAATTCCCAGCCAACAACCACTGGCTTAAACAGTACAATGACTTCAGCTAGATGTGATGATCAATTTGATTTTTTTTTCCATAGATTTTAAAACAGAAGAGGAGCTCCTATCTTACATACATGAAAATTACCAAAAGACTGTGGCCACCGGAGAAATTACATTACATTCATGTGCTCGGAATATGATCTCAACCATTAAAGCATTCCTAAAATCCAGAGGCACCAAGGAATTAGAAGTAAGAGAATATGGGGTGGTTGGTTGCTTGTTGGCAGGTTTGGTTCATATGTCTTGGGCAATGACTGTTGCATAGTGTGGGATCCACAAGTAAGATAAGCAAAGGGGTGAACATAATTCCAGGCCTTGGAAGGTGGACACCATGAACTGGTAAGGCAGAGAAACCCAGGAAACAGGCCAAGTGAGGTTAGTGGTAATTACATGGACTTCTTTTCTAATGAAATCTCTGTCCTCAACTGCATGTTAGCAACATGAATTAAGCTGGTGGTTTTTACCCAAAGTCACCTGGAACATTTTTTTAAAATGCTGATGCCTGGCTTCCTCAAGACCAACTGAGGCTTGGGTCCTGGGCATGTACTTAGGAAAAGCTTGCTAGATGATTCTTATGCACAGAGAGTGTTGCCGACCACTGGTTTAGACCATGCTATTGTCTTTATTCATGGTTAGTGGTGGAAGCCAGGCTCCTCTAAAGTGGACAGGAGTTGTTTATGGTCCTTATTTATGTATGTGGACAGGGGTTGCTTACTGTCTGTCTATATGTATGTATTTATTTATAGTAGGCTCCATGCCCAGCACAAGGTTTGAATTCACAACCCTGAGATAGGGTTGTGTACTCACTGAGCCACCCAGGCACCCCTACAGTCCTTAGATTTCTCAGTCACTACTTTATGGAATCTTTTTTTTTTAAAGTCAGATATGCAGGCTTGTATCCATGCCCCCTTGCTCTCAAATACTTTTTACCATGTCCCTTTTTGGAGATATGGAAAAAGAACTTTTTTTTTAAAGATTTTATTTATTTAGGGAGAGCATGGGAGCAGAGGGAGAGGGAGAAAGAGAATCTCAAGCACAGAGTCCAATGGGGGGCTTGATCCCATGACCCCGAGATCATGACTTGAGCTGAAACCAAGATGACACTCAACCAACTGAGTCTCCCAGGCATCTCGCACATTCATTTCACTATTTTTCATTTAAATGAAAGAAGGGGGCAATTCATAAGGGAATGTACTTCCCTTCTTAGGACATTAATCAACTGTGAAATAAATTAGAGATAACATGTAACTTAGTATTCTCCTCTGTAATAATCTTGTATTTTCAGATGAATTGCCTTAATCAAGTAAAAAACAGCCTCTTGAAAACTAGCAAAATTCTTCGACAGAATCTTGGAGAAAAACTGGATGAAGATAGAGTCAGAGAGTAAGTAACCTTGATTTATTTACTTACTTTTTACTATTATTTACTTACTTTTTACTATTACTCCAAAACAGCTCCAAGATTTGCTTGGATCCATTTAAAGTTGATTGATAAATAAATACAAACCAGATTGCCAGCTGCTCCTAGAGGCTTCCTGTGGCAGATTCTTTGTGATGTTCTGTTGTGAAGTTTGAGGTACCTGTTTCCTGATAACCATACCGGTATTTGGAGAAAGCAATGTCTCTTCTCCTTTTTGGTTGTCAGTTCTTTTATCAACAGATCTTTGCTTAAGGAGGGAACTTTTAGTTAAATGGCACTCAGGATAGATGCGACCCAAGTATTTTATTCTGTCAAGGTGCCAGCTTCAGGTATTTCTTCGTTTGGAGCTGTGTTTGCAGTGCCCGTCCATACACGAAAGCATCGCTGAGATGGAGCAGGTGGTGAAGGAGGCAAGTATATAGCTCAGGGCCGCGGGAAACCAGCCGGAAAGGTTGCCCGCTTCCCTGCAGGCGGCACGTGGTAACCTCGATTCTCTTCTTCAGGTGACAAACTTGCTGCGCATGGTGTGTTTGACTGAGGATTCGGCATACCTTGCCAAGTTTCTGGAAGAAATTCTGGGATTGTGAGTTTGATGACTACTAACTTTAGAACTGTTTTACTAGGAACTGCATGTGGTATGTGAGAGTTGCGGAATTCTAAGGCTTGTTTGTCTTGCTGGATGAGGGATGGAACCGAGAGGGTGGAATGGTGACCGGTGCATATTTAACCAATCTATTCCACAGGTATATTGACTCCATCCCGAAGACACTTGGAAATCTTTATGACAGCCTGGGGTTTATGATTCCTCAGAAGCTGGCTGGTGTCCTTCCGCTAGACTTTTTCAGTGACGACTCCGTGACACAAGACAACGTATCACCCCTTCTTTCTGTGCCTCTTCTGTCAAGTGCTCATAGATCAGTGTCGGGTGGCACTGAGTCTGACCAGCTGGAGGAGCTCCGCACCAGATCGGCTAAGAAGAGAAGGTAGGAACGCAGGGAATTGAGGGAATTACTTGCTGTGTTGCAGGTTTGACAGAGGGCAGTTGGTATATAATTTGTTGAATTACTAGTTGTCCTTCTGTCTGAATCCCAGAAGCCACCTATTGGCATTCCTAACATGCAGCATCTGGCATCCTTTTTTTTTTTATCCAGGGAATATGCAGGATTGATAAGGTAGTCCACAGTGCCCTGGCCTGTCCACGTAGGGTCTCCAGGAGCTAGGAGCCATTTATGAGATAAGCTTTGGGCTTCGGCGTACTTTCTGTTTTCCTTAATGCTCTTCGTTGTTCATAACTAGTTGAATTGATAGTAGTTAACTTTTGGGAATTGTGAGGTTGGCATGTTCTACAAATTCAGACCAATGCTGGATAACTGACTTGTATTTAATTAGTGTATTATTTTCAATTCTGATTCTTTTCTAATTTACTTGTAACCTCTGTTGAATGTGTAATGGCTGTTTGTTTCTATTTTTAAAAGGAAAAATGCGTTAATAAGACATAAAAGCATTGCAGAGGTTTCGCAGAATCTTCGACAAATTGAGATCCCCAAAGTGTCCAAGCCAGCTACAAAAAACGTAAGTTTTTTCCAGGGGATAGGAAATAGTGCCACCAGACCATTCCTTCCAGCATGAGTTAACATAGTAAATAAGCTTGAAGGGGAGTGTGTCTCTGCTTTGAGGAAGTGGACACTGGAGGATACAGAAATAAAACGAGATGTTTTTGTGAATGAGTATTCAACTGGAATCCAACAACTAAAGAACTATAAATTTGTTAAAGATAAACCATTTTACCCAAAAGTATGACAGAGGTGATACAAAGTAAAATAGAAAGGAATAAGTAAGTTAATTAAAAATCTTTAGATAAGCAAACTCAATAACTTAAGCAAAGAGACCTTTGAAAAATAATGTACATCATAATAGGACTTTGGTTGCAGACCAGAAGGTACTTTTCAGTACATTTTACTTCAGTAAGGTGGGGCGGGGGCAGCTGTCAGAAGTCAGGTGATTGCTGGGTTTTGTTTTGTTTTGTTTGGTGGTGGTAGTTGTGAGAACTTGAGGCTTTGTTGGTTGCAAAAAAGAAAGAAACCCAGCTGGAGTCTATTAAGTAGAAATGATATCTTGTTAAGGAAAGGAGACAAAGAGTGCATTGAAACTTTTTGAACTACATGAACTATCTGAGAAGAGTTAAAATTCTGTAAAAACTAGCTTTACTAGCACTAACCATCAAAATAGTGGTTCTCTTTCTAGAGATAGCTGTCCTTTGTGCATTTTACAGGTATTCCTGTTAGGGATTCCTACAAGTGGAACTGCAAAGGTCAGAGGATTTCATGTGGAATTTTTATTCTTTTAACTGAATGCCTATTTCCTCCTCTTCCAGGAGAGCTCTTGTCCTCCTCTTCAGCAGCCTTCACTTCCGGTGAAAGATCCAGTACAAGGTATACTGTGCTCTCGCAGTGCACACATTTATTGACTAGCATGACAAACTTAGTTTAATTGCATGTATTTTAGCAGCTGCCTACAGTTATAAATTAGAATTTTGTATAATCGTTGGTTAATGAAATATGTCCAAATACCCTATGTGCTAGGAGAATAAAGTATTCACATGGTCTCAAAATACTGCATTTTAGGGGCACCTGGGTGGCTCAGTTGGTTAAGCGACTGCCTTCGGCTCAGGTCATGATTCCGGAGACCCGGGATCGAGCCCCACATCGATCTCCCTGCTCGGCGGGAAGCCTGCTTCTCCCTCTCACTCACCCTGCTTGTGTTCCCTCTCTGGCTGTGTTTCTGTCTGTCAAATAAATAAAATCTTAAAAAACAAACAAACAAACAAATAAATAAATAAAATAAAAATACTATTGTGAAAGCCACAAAAAGGAAAAGAAGCAGTGATAAACTGGTTTGGGTGAAAGCACGTGAAGTGTGACTGCCCGTGGTCCCTGCTTCCATCCTAACTTTCATGGGGGCAGCAGGCAGGAAGGGATACTGCTGAGACCATAAGAGAAATGGGATGATGGATAGTACGCTGGGTGCCCTGCCCTTGTTCTTGGGAGATGTGCACTGAAGTGCAGGGAAAACTGAAGGGCTGGGATGGCCCCACCTTACTGTGTAACTTCAGTGGGGTTGTAAAATTGTGTAAAGGTAGAGAAGTGCAGGGAGAAAACAAATATTGACAGCTGCTGAATTTTAGTGTTTATTCTATGTGTAATGTTATTCTTTGAAGCTTTCTGTCAATATTAAACTTTTAAAACCTTGGGAAAACAAAAGAACAAATCAAACCTGGCTCTCAGGTCCTAAATCCATTTCAGGTATTTTTTTGAAACTTGAATGTTATTGGTGTCCTTAACAGTAATGTCATTCATGAGTGGGTAAATATCAGGGCTCCTCCCAGCTTGTGGATCAGGGTTAATTTGATTTGTATTTAAATGCTCTTAGAGGAATTTATCCTTAGTGAGTTTTTGAGTAACCATCTCTGGGCCATCTTGCTTTGGACTAAGATGCCATCCTGCTAGCTTTGTCAAATAGTTTCTGACTTGGGAGCTGTTTCTCCTAACTTTCAGTCTGAGTGGTCACACAATTCTCATGCCCTGGAGTCAGGAAGAGCATTTAAAATTCGTAAAATATAAGAAGAAGAATGAGATATGTGGAATCGAAAGGAACAGTTCCTCTCCTTGGACCTGAGCAGAATATGAAGCAGTCAAAAGGTCAAAAGCAAGGAAAATCATCACAACAGTGATGTATAGTAAAAGGACTCTGACCTCCATTAGTTAGCCACTTAAGGATTGTGTCCATTTTACAAGAGGACAGCCTCTAATTTAAGTGATGTGGGCCTTTCTCATGTTTCTGAAAAGTCAAATTTGAACTGAATTTGTGGAGCACCTGGTGGCTTAGTCTGGTTAAGCATCTGCCTTCAGCTCGGGTCATGATCCCAGAGTCCTGAGATCCAGTCCCACATCTGGCTCTCTGCTCAGTTGGGAGCCTACTTCTCTCTGCCTTGTTTCCTGCACCTGCTGCTCCCCCTGCTTGTGCTTTCTCTCTCTCTGACAAATAAACTGAATTTGTAAGGGTAAATAGTTTGAATGCATCATGTGAGTGTAGTATTTAAGGAAATCCTATTACTAAATTTATTGGTAAATGTTGCCTTTTTTTTTTTTAATGCTTTCAGAAGTGACCAAAGTTCGAAGAAATCTCTTCAACCAGGAAATAATTTCTCCTTCAAAGAGATTGGCAAAGCGGGGGTTGCCTAGAAGCCACTCCGTGTCTGCAGTGGAAGGTCTGGAGTGTAAGCTGGACAACGGCAAGAGGACCAAAGGTACTACCTTTTAGGGCAGCCAAGAGAAAGAGGGCTCTTTTATCCAGAGTAGCCTCCAGACTCTATTTGTTGCCGAAGCTCATTGATCTTCTGTTTTCCTCTCTGTGGTTACCATCAGTCTTCCACTTGGGGTCTCTCTCTCTCCAAGCCTGGATGAAGACTTAATACTGGTATCTGCCCAGCCCTCCCCTTCTTAGTCGCCCCCACCGACAAGCATCCAGTTTACAAAACCAATGAAAAATAAAGGAAAGCTAGTGACCAGTTGATTTCAAATCTTTTAGAGTTTTTGTTTTTTCTTTTTTTTCTTTTTTCTTTTTTGTTCTTTTAGTAATTAAGTATGAGTCATCTGAGTTCGTTATATTCACAAAGTTATGCAACCATCATCATGAATTGCGGATCATTTTTAATCATTCTAGAAGGAAACCACATTCTATTAGCAGTCTCTTCCTTTCTCCTGACTTTCCTGGCTGGAGGCAACCACCAGTGTATCTACTTCCTGTTTTTGTGGATTCGCCTCTTGTGGGTATCTTTTTTTTTTTTAATATTTTATGTATTTATTTTGAGAGCAAGTATGAGCAGAGGGGAGAGGGAGAAGCAGACTCCCTGCGGAGCAGGGAGCCCGATACAGGGATCCATTCTAGGATTCTGGGATCATGACCTGAGCTGAAGGTAGATGCTTAACTGACTGAGCCACCCATGTGTCCTCTTGTGGGTATTTCTTGTAAGTGAAATCATGTACTATACACTAGCTTTTTTCACTTAGCATAACGTTTTCAAGCTTTATATACCTGTGATAGCACGTCTCAGCACTTCATTTCTATTCATTGCCCGTAATATGCCACTATATGGATAAACTGCCTTTTATTTATCCCTTCATCAACTGGTGGACATTTGAGTTGTTTTCACTTTTTGGCGATTACAAATAATGCTTCTCTTTTTTGTGTGTGTATGTAAATTTATTTTTTCAGTGTTCTAAGATTCGTTGTTTATGCCCACACTCAGTATTGAGGGCACATATTGCATGGAGCACAAATAATGCTTCTATAAACATTCATGTGCAAGATTGTGTAGACATGTTTTTCATTCTCAGACACATGCCTTGGAATGAAATTGCAGGGCCATATGGTAGCTCTGTTTAACTGAGGATCTACTGAATTGTTTTCCAAAGTACGTATACGATTTTACATTCCTACTAGCAATATATGAGAGTTCATTTCTCCACACCTCCCCTCTGTTGTCCCTCTTCTTTTTTTTTTTTTTTAAAGTAGGCTAGGGACACCTGAGTGGCTCAGTTGATTGCCCATCTGATTCTTGATTTTGGCTCAGGTCATGGTCTCAGGGTTTGGAGACTGAGCCCTGGGTCAGGCTCTGCACTCAGCGTGGTCTGCTTGAGATTTTCTCTTGCCTCCTCATTCATGTGCTCTCTCTGTCTCTCTCAAATAAATAAGGGGCACCTGGGTGGCACAGTTGGTTGAGCCTCTGACTCTTGGTTTCAGCTCAAGTCATGATCTCAGGATCATGAGATTGAGCCCCACACTGGGCTCTGTGCTCAGTGTGGAGTCTGCTTGAGTTTCTTTTACCCTATCCTTTGCCCCTCACCCTTCTCTTTCTCTCTCAAATAAAGAAATGAATCTTTAAAAAATTTTTTATATATTGTAGATATTAGTTCCTCATCAGATATATGATGTGCAGATATATTATCCAGTCTGTGGGTTGTCTTTTCACTGTGGTAGTGTCCTTCAGTACATAAAAAGTCTTGAATTTTGATGAAGTCCAAGTTAATAGGGGCGCCTGGGTGGCTCAGTTGGTTAAGCAACTGCCTTCGGCTCAGGTCATGATCCGGGATCGAGCCCCACATTGGGCTCCCTGCTTGGCGGGAAGCCTGCTTCTCCCTCTCTCACATCCCCTGCTGTGTTCCCTCTCTGGCTTTGTTTCTCTCTGTCAAATAAATAAATAAATAAATAGATAATAATAATAATAATAATAATAGTAATTTAATAAAATCTTAAAGTAGGCTCCACACCCAGCGTGGAGCCCAACCAGGGCTTGAACTCACAACCCTTAGATTAAGACCTGAGCTGAGATAAAGAGTCAGTCATTTAACTGACTGAGCCACCCAAGGGCCCCTGTTTTCCCTCTTTTTGATTCTGTTTTCCTGGGTATGTGTGTAGTGGGATCTCAATGTGGTTCTCACTTGTGTTTCACTGATGACTGATGTTGAGCATTTTTTCATCTGTATATCTACTTTAGAGAATATATATGCACATTTTAGCCCATTTTTTAATTGAAATGTCAGTTAAAAATTATCTTGCAATTGTTGAATTGTGAGAATTTTTTATATATTGTAGATATTAGTCCCTCATCAGATATATGATGTGCAGATATATTATCCAGTCTGTGGGTTGTCTTTTCACTGTGGTAGTGCCCTTTAGTACATAATTTGAATTTTGATGAAGTCCATTTTAAAGCAATTTATGAATTTTTGTCATTTGTTTATACTTTTGGTGTGATAGCTAAAATCCACTTTTAATCCGGTTTTAGAGTTTAAGTTGTTCCATTTCAGTCTCTGATCCATTTTGGGTTAACCTTTGTGCATTGTTTTGTGTGAGATAGGAGCCCAGTGTCATTCTCTTGTATGTGGCTGTTGTCCCAGTCCCATTTGTTGAAAAGACTTCTTTCCTCAATGAGTTGCGTGGCATCTTTGTCAAAAGTTAATTGACCATATATTTTAAGGTTTTAATTCTTTTTTAAATGTTAGGGAGAATTCAACAATAAATCTCTCTAGTCCTGAGTATTTCTTTGTGGGAAGGTTTTTGATAACTAATTCCATCCTTTACTTGTTATAGGTTTATTTAGATTTTCTGTTTCTTCTTGAGTCTGTTTTCACTGTTTCTCTCTTTCTAGGAATTTGTCTGTTTCTTCTCGGTTATCTACTTTGCTGTTCCGCAGTTGTTCATAGCATTCCCTAACAGTCCTTTGAATTTCTGTGAGGTCAGTATTTATCATCCCTCTTTCATTGTAGTTTGGGTTTTCCTTTTCTTGATCAGTCTAGTTAAAGGTTTGTCAATTTAATGATCTTTTCAAAGAACTAACTTTTGGTTTCATTGATTTTTTTTTTTTAATTTTTTATGTTTTTAATTCTTGATTTTATTGATTTCCTATGCAGTCTTTATCATTTCCTTCCTTCTACTTGTTTTGGTGTTATTAGTTTGGTATTTTTGAGCTTCTTTTTTTTTTTTTTTTTTTTTTTTT